>JAQQZZ010045603.1:0-10249 GCA_030265115.1 Mopalia vespertina | reverse complement strand
AAACAAAAGTAGGAAAAGGTGATTTGACTGGGATTATGAGCATATCTTTTCAAAAAAAGCCTCTAGTGGTGGACCTGTTAGCTACTCGGCTTGTTCAATTTGTTTAGCAATATCTGCAATAAAAAGATTGTCTTCCTGGAATGCCATACTCAGATTTTTTATTTCTGCAAGTAGGTTTGGAATGAAATACAGATACAAAATACGACACTCTTGAGTTGGTTTAGCATTCCTTTTGACTGGGCACCATTTGATGCTCCTGCCTCGGATATTCAAGCATCATCCTAGGCCAATGTCACTAAGAAAGTTTCTGTGTCCGTTGGTACACAGACTCTACTTACGTGGCCAATTAGTGATCATCATCATGCTGCTGTTCAGCTAAACACCAGTCAAACAAAAACTGCCATACCCACACAAACCTCCATCTTTCCAAATCCTTCAGAAATAATAAATCCCCGGTTAAACCTTAAAAACACAGATAACCAAACTAAAGACCATCTGGCCCGGACGTTCGCCTTTTCAAGACCACACGGGATGCTGTTAAAACGTTTTATTTTGAACCGCTTATAAATGTTCGTAATATAGAAAGGGTTGACCCTCTCTCTCCTGATCCATCAACGAGTAAATCCCTTGCTCTCGCCAACCGCTTCGACGCCTTGGAAGGAATGGAGGTTGCCATCAGGCCTCCTCCCTCTACATCTCCACCTACTCGAGGGCGGCGCAGTGGCAACGACCCTCGATCGAAGGCCAACAGAACACATATTGCTGGAGGCTCGCCAAAACGCAAGAGTAGACATAAAGGGCTGTAGTAGCGAGCATCCAACAATGTCATCTGCACGAGGGACCTGTTTGGCAGCATTGCTAGCGATGTTGTCATCACGTTCCTTGAACATGTTGACGGCAGTCCATGCATCAGTCAACACAGACCCAGATGCCAAAAATCGTAAGCACACTAAAACTTGCAGGAGAGGTGGCAGTGGCTCGCTGCGTCTCGTCTTCGTTTGATAGTTTCACTTATTGTACCAACAATAAAAATGACTCCTTCAGGACGAAACCTGGACCTCTGTCTCACTTGTTCGGCTGTAAAAACTTCTAAAGGATGGCTTCAGTCTGCTAACGTTCGAACATGTAGTCCGCGACATTCATGCTCATACGGCGACCTTCTTGAATTTCTTCTCGTAAATACAAATATCTCACAGCCGACATGTTTAATTATATGCTTAAGGGGTTTATTTCTACTAAGTGTCATCAAACCTCCCTTAAAGTTGATGGCGGCTTAGCCAAAAGAATATTATCGTGAAATCCACTTAAGTATAAATCCAAACCCACTTAGGGAAGATAAGGCTCTTAAGTGATATTTCGTGAAATCAGCCCCTGACCCCTCCTTGCCTTTTGTACGATAAAGCACACTAAAGCCACTTTTGCAGCAGGTAGTACTTAATGTTGGTATTACCATACAGATTGGATCAGATCTATAACTTCAGCAAGAAAGGGATAGTTCCTTTTGTTTTTAACGATTCTTTTCGAAACCGAACGGTACGTTTGCCATGCCCACTTTGCTGTTGCCATAAGTTTAGTAAGTTTTATTTTTAAAAAAAACTGCATTAGGAGTTGCTCTTTTGATACGTTCAACCCGTCGTAATAGGACACTTAATCGTCATTTAAAATCGACTTCAGACATCGCCGCTTGCGAGCCGCAAATAATGAGCAACGCAGTGATAAATGACGAGATCTGGGATTTCATCTTTATGTCGTTTTTCCGAGCCCATGTTTGTAACCAAAGTTAACGCTCGGTCCGTCGGTTCCCAATCCAACCAGTTTCTCTTTTGGATGTATGTTTTACGGATGAGAATCATATTCACCACGTTGTAAACGTCCTCACTATCCCCCTTTTGTTGCATGTTTTCGGCACCTTTAAACGATGTGCGTGCAGATTGTATCTCTTCATCGAAATATCTAATGCAAAAGTTGCAGTTCCCAACCAGGAGAACTTCTCCTGGTTGGACAGGTCGGAGGAGTTGTCCAGAAGTATAATCAAAATGGACTCTTGTTGACCTTGTCACAAACCATAGGGTCTGTCTTGAGCAATGTATTAAACAAAGTTATGACATTGCTTGTTAAGGTTTTAGTTCTCAACGGCAGACTGCTGTATTGAACAAGGTTCGCATATTTGCCCATCTCGTTGCTTCATGTATCTGGAGAAAAACATATTAGAATAAATATATAATAATTATATATAATAACATTAAATAGTATACAATTTTGTTACCAACTTTCTTATATTATTAATTTATTTTATCTCTCTTTAATTTGTGAAATATTCGTAGATTTTATCAAGACTAGGCGCATACTAAACGACTGCCAATCCACATCTGTAAACTATACTGAGAATAAACCGATATATTTATAGTGGATGAATTGCGTTTCGTCTCTTGTGATATTCGTAGGCATGGTTATTGCATATTAGAAAAATTTGCTGGACTTGAAATATTGTAGCAATACCAAGCATGACTTTAGCAAGCAGGTCATACTTGTGAAGTTTGTTGCCATCCAGCATGTCGGCAATGAAACTCCATGCGGTGTCGATCCTGTCACCATCGGTCACTACAATAGCCCCATCCACTTGATAGTTGAGGAACTGTCCTTGAAGTCGATCCCGCACATCATGTCCCTCTTCCTTTTACAGACATGGATACCTATTCACAAAATACAATAGATCATTGAAATCAGCTTCGTGACGGGTTTCAATTTGCAAGACTTTTGCTTTAATCAGCAGCTCGTCACCATACGGAAACTTGCTGCACATATACTGAGATGTCGATGTTGTGTAGCTGATTTTTGTTGATGGCGATGACCCCTGACCTGATAAATCGGACAAGTAAATTTCTCAGTTGTGTTGTCAAGATACCATGCATCAGATGAATTACTGGCTCTTCGTTTTGTAACAAAAGATTTCCTTCTTCAAAAAGTGGCAGAACTGCCGTAATAAACAGGCAAGTACAATTGTGATGTGCGGCTCTCAAGAAAAGTGCAAATGCGCTGAATCTTCAATGGAACTTTTTCAGCTTCTTTCTTTTTCATTTCTTCTTGACTTTTTCTTTCATTCTCTTTCTGTTTCTTACTTTGGCGATTTTTCTGGTCAAACAGATAAGAGTTCATATCAAAGGTGTCAATCATACCGGAAATGGTACTTGCACTGCTATACTATTGCTCAGTATGTAACATTACCATAGCGGCTTATCGCAAATGGAAAACTACGCTCGCCCGTGATACTCGACCACCTAAGCCGACCAGTCCAACCAGTACTCTACCTTTAGATGATCCGTACACCCTACACGTACATAGGTTTCTATCAGTTATAACTGTTATTCTGATCTTTTCGTGACTTGTGAAACTGTAAAAATGCCACGAGGAGGCAAGAAAGACACCTCAGATTCGAGTATTCCGGAGGCCCCAACATCTACCACTCCTAATGACCACCCAGGAAAAGATGTCCTCGGTAAGGCTAATAACAACGCTGGATATACGGGTGTTCGTCACTTGATGACTGATGAACGGATTCTTAGTGCCCTTCAACAGAAAGGCCCTGTATATGGTCCAGTGGGTCTACTATCATGAACCCTAGGCAATGCCATCATTCCGTGCCAAAAAAAACTGACATCACCCACACCTGATGTAATGGTTCGTGTGCCGAAGCAATGGTTTTCTGTACTGTCAACGAGTGTGAGCAGGGGCTTCCTGGATGGTCAGGGTTCATGTTAGGTATTTGTTACAAGCTTTAGTTAACAAGTCTCAGATTTTAGGATCTCCTATAAGTGACCCTGAGATGTCAAATTCATGAAACTCGGTAGGCTCCTAATAAATGAAAATTAATATCAGACTTTCATAAATTTGATATCTGGATCACAAATTTAAGATTTTATTTACCTCGTTTTGAACATTTTAACAGTTCCAAACATATCGCACTGTGATGTGACAAGCCTTGCACTCTTTCAAAACGAGTACGAAAA
The DNA here is from genome assembly GCA_030265115.1 of Mopalia vespertina. Classification (NCBI taxonomy): domain Eukaryota; kingdom Metazoa; phylum Mollusca; class Polyplacophora; order Chitonida; family Mopaliidae; genus Mopalia; species Mopalia vespertina. The sequence goes on along the minus strand of JAQQZZ010045603.1, from coordinate 6,242 downwards.
CTTGGCGTTGATTATTGACAAACTACACTCCAGCCATGTTTGTTTCTAACAGTGCAGGCGACATTTGCAAGTTGTAAAATAAAATAGTCCGTGTAAGTTGTAGCGTTTCATTGGTGGAATTCAATCAATGAACAGAAGGTGATCTATCAGAGCGTGGAAAAGCAGTATTCTCTTGAAAAGCAGTATCACACATTTGTGCAATAAATATGGCTGTTTTACACCGAAATCTGTTCATTTATGGGATCAAAAATCTTATATTTGTTATGGTTTTATGTTTGTAGGCTGCATTCTTAGCAGTGGACTGCCAGTTTTTGGACCATTTTGTGTGGAGCTGTCAGGTAAATGTTTTACTTATTGTTTTATTTTTTAGTTAATTAAGCCAATCATTTTTTAAATACAACAATTTTTTTTGTAGAACATATTGCAATTAAAAACATATTTTTGTTCTTTTAGACCCATGGTTGTCGGGATAATTTCGTTTGCGATCGAAGAGAGTATAGCACAAGGTCTGTCTATCCAGAATGCTTACCGGGTATGTTTGTCAAGTTTAAAGTTTCTCATCAACTGTTTATTTAGGGTTTGGCAATACTAGACTTTCTTCCAATCTTAGCACTGAGATGCATGCTGACGGTGCGAATTGAAGTAACAATTTCATTTATTTTGTTTTGATTGGCCGACTGTGTCGTACTATTTTGCTGGGCCAATAAACATGCCGCAAACAAGTGGAATCTGCATAAGTCATATCCCGCAAATTTTATACGAGTATACGACTGATTATGAAAGTTTTTTTTTTTTTTTTTTTACTGATTATGAAAGTTTCCAATTATAACATACTGCAACAGAGTGACGTCCCTTTACGCAATAACGTCCCTTTCTGAAACGGAGGGCTTATCTTCGATTTCAAACACAAGGGACATAACTAATATTGTAGGATAAGAAATAGAGTTTAGTAAATCCTTTTGAGGTTCGTTTTCTATGATTTGGATGATAATTTGGACAGAAATACGCAACTTCTCTAAGGCAACATCCCACAATGTTGACAGCTGTTGACTATAAAATTTCTGAAACAGAATTAAAGAGCTATAAGGGCTGTTAAATTTTTTGACAAATTGGAAGATGAAAACATCGAAAAAAACTCATTTATGATGAGAACCGATTTATTGAGTCACACAAGAAGCTAACATCCGTTTCACAGAATCGCGACATCAACACTTAAGACTACAGCACTGGTTGTGAGACAATATGGAAGAGGTGAATTTGATAGAAATGTAATCCACCCGATCTAAATTAGTCTCCACCAAGTATCATGAACCAGACAGCAAGCTTGACCACTCAGAACAAAGACAGTTTTCACAGATATGCAGCCTCAGTTTCGTGAGCCAACACATTCAAACGAGCCTATCGCTTTCACGCAATCTCAGTCAAAATCTCAAAGTCCCTCAACTAATTTTCTTTCGGTCTCACGATTATAGAAGCCTCTTTCGGAGTGCAGAATTCAATAATTGTACATTCATCTTCCATTATTCTGATAAGTAAGTGTCTATGTGATCATTTTGCAATAATTCATCAAAATTAGCAATCTATAGGAGCTCGTTTAAATATATAATATTTTGATTCTATTGATTGTATTAAGTGGGTGTTTAATAAATAGGTTATTGGATTGTATATTTTTGTTTATTTTATTCAGACCCTTGATATAAATGTTGATATTTTGGACGAATATAAAATGTTTTTGTGTTGCTGTTTGTTTTATTTAGACCCTAAGGCTATAGTTGACGCAAGATTGAATGAATGGAACTCAAGATGGAACGCTCGGGACTTTCAGGGCTTAGAAGACTTTTACACAGTGGACATGAAGTTCTTAGCTCCAGGGCGGGAAGTCCATAGCGGCAAAGAGGGTAAGAACAGCCTTTTTTATGTTCTTGATGTTGGTGTCTTTTTATTATTATTTTATTTTTTTAAATATTTTTTATCTATATTAGTTATACAACTTATTAGATGGCCGTGAGGTACAATAAACACTTATCCAGCATATGCAGCTAGGTCAAGAGTTGAATGCTGAATCAAGTTTTATTTTAACAGGCAGTTGGCTTACTGCTACAATCAGCTGGTTTTAATGCTCATTTGTACAGATATTTGCTTCTCTGAACCAAGCCATTTTTTCCTGTTTCAATTAAATACTCGATACGTTTACTGGGCACTGCTTTTACAGTATATTAACAACACCTTTTGCAGTATATTAACAAAAACTTTTACAGTATATTAACAACACCTTTTTCAGTATATTAACAACACCTTGTACAGTAAATTAACAACACCTATTACAGTATATTAACAACACCTTTTACTGTAAGATTCCGATACATGTGTGACCAATGGGCATCTATTTAATAAGCTACTTGCACTGTACGGTTCAAACAGTTACTTCCACATTTGTCTTCTATTTGTTTATGGCTAAAGGAATGGCAATCTAACTAAAATCAGATCTCAAAAACGCTCCCCGTGTATTGTTTGTCGCTTTATCGAGATCTACCGCAATCACCCCACCTACAATGTCGATTGGTTTCTTAAATTGGCCAATCACAGAGCTGCTTCTCAATTCTGGTTTGTAAAAGCCGAAAATTTCCGCCGACGAACTGAAGTTTCCCGACAGCGTATTTTTACATGACCAAAGGACACATTCACGCACAATCAACACACACCATTCAAATAATAAACTTTAAATGGAATTGCATTTTCCCTTGTTGTTCCCTTGAAAATTGGACAACTTCTGCTTGTTTTGGCTGAATTTGGTGTTTACAATGGCCCCGTGTTATCTGTGTTTTTATTGGACGACTGAAACTGTGACCTTTCGCGAACACCAGTAAGCTTGACCTAATTGAATAGTATTGAAGTAGAGTGATTGCGTTAGATCTCAATATAGCGACAAACAGAACACGGGGCGCGTTTTTTAGATCTGATTGAAGGAATGGAATTCCAAGTACAGGTCATTTTTCCGAATTATTCTGCGCTGAGCTACGTTCAGGCATAACATAAAAACTGTCAATGCTGACACCAAAGCGTAACTACAAGTAAATATGGCGTGGAGCAATAATCAATTAATGAATCAATCAATCAATCATTCACGCAAGAAATCAACCAATTAATCTTTCAATCAATCAATCAATCAATCAATCAATCAACCAATCAATCAATCAATCACCTAATCAACCGACCAATCAATAACTTTCAAAGCGGTCAATAACCTTTTTCAGTCAATCAACCAAAGAATGAAGAAATCAGCCAAGCAATCTTGTGAAATATAAGCTGGCCTCTTAGTTTATGTATACTTGATTCATTTCGGTTTCTAGGTTTCGCGGAGTTTATTTCTGGACTTATTGCGAAGAATAAATGGCGGAATGGAACATGGTCTTTAGTTAGTTCTAAGCCTATTGGTGGAGATCGTATTGCTTCAGTGGACCTCGTTGAAATACAGAGTACTAACAAGGGCCCTACAACCTTTGGAAAGTAAGTTTCAATGTCAAATAACATATATATACACAGTCAGAAAATTGGAAAACTTATCGTAGCTTTGCAGATAAGCTGTTTGACAATCACTTCGTAACATCGATGTAGTTGTACTTTTTATTTTCTTTCAATCTGATCCCAAATTGTTTACTTAAATTGTGATAAACCTTTAACCCAAATCCACTTATATAACCCTAAACATAATCAAGTACAATGTGTTTTTGTTTTATATTATCATATATCCCATTATAAATATATCCCCTAAAGAAAACCATGCCTTCTACATCATGATATATTCCTTCGTTAATCCAAAACCTAATAAAAATCAAAACTTATTTGAATTGTTTATCGATCATAGATGATATACCCCCATATAGTCTTTGATGTATATGAAGATACATCATGTTACGCAATTCGCTATTCAATTTTCCAAAGCTGATCTAGATTTTATTAAATCTTCATTTCTAGTTTGTTGTAAAATTTAAGTAAAAAACATTTTGTTAATTTTCTCTCTCAGAGACCTCATAGTATGGAGAAGAGTAGACGATGTTTATCTTATTGAGTTCGAGTGTGTCACTTTTAACTAATCCATCTATCAGAGGGTTTGGTTTCGATGGCCGCTATATAGTCACGCTGATTTAACGTTCTATACAGTTATACAGTGAAGAAATAGTCTGTTTTCAGTAGCGATAACAACAATTTTGTCAATAAAATGTCACGCCCAGTAAAGTCTTAGCCTCATTTGTGTTGTGTTTTTAATATTCATGGTTTGTCCATTATTGTTTCCGAATTTGTCCATGTATCTCACTGGTATATGCGGCAATGTAATTTCTTGAGGACATTCTGTACTAGGAAAAGGGTTCCTGCTTCCAAAGATGCAGGTATAACAAGAAATGCCGTCTATTCTGCATTTACAATACAGTTGATTTCAATTTCCTTTGGAGGCTGTCACTTTATTAAGCAGTTTTGGCTACTGACAGAAAAAATATATATACATCTAAACATATGTGAACTTGAACGTTCGATTTATAGTTCTTTCCTGGGAATCTCGGCCAAAACTCGTAGCGACGGGATGCAAAAGATTAAACTGTTAAAAGACTTGGCTGTTTGGTTTCCGTTTTAATAAACCATCCATATTTGGCAAGTGTAAGGCAGTCAGCCTATACTTTATCTTTGCGGAGTGTCGGTTATCAGCAAAATGTAGCTTTAAAATTATTTTTCTAATGTATTAGAAGACTACATTTATATGGTTTTATTAACGTTTAATAGTTTATTTGCAATATTGCCTGGATTGGTCCCCCCCCCTTTCCTTAATATATATATTATGTGTTTGATTAATCTGAAAAATATTTCGAGTATTTTGTTAATGTTCAATTCTTTTGGTTTTTCTTTTAACTCTCAGCTATTAAAATTAAAATGGACCGATATATGAATTTATTGTTTCCGGGACGCTCTGGTGGGGTTTTCCGTTTGGCTATACAGCGGTTAATAGTTTCTTCTTAATGTTAAAAATGCTACAAATGTGGCGGTTTACGTTAGGGAACTATTTTTCAGGCTGAGTATTGTGTCGAACACATGTTTATTAGAACATCGAATGAATTCGATGTTCATACATGTTAACGTAGGGGCTATGCGTTATTAAGTATTCAGGTATCGTTTTGGCACCGGAATACATGTTAACGTAGGGGCTATTCGTTGTTAAGTATTCAGGTATCGTTTTGGCACCGGAATACATGTTAACGTAGGGGCTATGCGTTGTTAAGTATTCAGGTATCGTTTTGATACCTGAATACAGGTTAACGTAGGTGTATGCGTTATTAAGTATTCCGGAGTCAGTTTGGCTTCGGAATACAGGTTAACGTAGGGTGCATGGGTTAACCTGTAGTGGGACTCGATGTCCCTGTGAACGTTTTGTACATGCCATAGGATTGTGTGTTGGAGGTTGAGCGTGCGTGGTGTGTTTTATTGTTTTGTGTGTGTTGTTGTTGTTGTTGTTTATAAACAATGTAAAAACTATGAACCGTGCATAAACCAAAAGACCATTTTCGTAAGAATTGGCTGGCCCTGAGAAGGGCCGTTGGAAGTAAAAAAGTAGGGCCAGTCTACTCTTTGTTGACGACGTCTTGCTCCCAGGCCGCCCAGACCGCCAGGGTCTCGTCCACCTCCCTAGCATCGAGGGTCATGAGATAAGCTTCATCCCCTGTGGTTGGGGGTTGGCTCTGGATGCCACGTCCCCCGAGTTGTGAAGAACCACCGACCTCTGGTGTGGTGGAGCTGGCCAGCAGCTCGTCCTTCTTCTCAGCCAACTCTTCTCTGATGCAGAGGGCAGGATATCATGTTGATCCTACCGTAAGCCACGGTAGGATCACGAACTGGTCTTCTTCTTCTTATCCTCGGCGTGGTTGACATCATGGCCACAACTCTCTGGCGTGGCTGGCGTGGTGGTTCCGTCGCTTGTTGCATTGTCGGCTTCATCTTGCAAAATGCTGGCAAATGGATGAGTACACGAGGTTAAGCAGCTCTGTTTATAGCTGTGCAAACACGTGGAATGGATTGACAGAGTTCATGCACACGGCACCACTGACTCGAAGTCCGCGGTGATTGGCTCAGAACGCACCTCGGTCTTCGTTGATTGGTCCTTTATCGACTAGTTTTGCACCTTTTTAAAATCGGTTTCAATCCTAGTTTGACGCGAAAAACAGCCCAGGTTATAAGCATAGGCCGAGGTTTTGCAC
>JAQQZZ010045592.1:0-10251 GCA_030265115.1 Mopalia vespertina | reverse complement strand
TGAACAATCCGTCGTCATATAAGTGAAATACCCTTGAGTACGACGTTAAACCCCAATCAAACAAACAAACAAACAAAAGGAGGCAATTTGATCACTCCATCCATTACTTTGATGAGTAAGAAGGTTATGAGGTTTAGCCAGTTTTTACACTTGGTGAGTTTGCACATGAGGACATTAAGCTAGAACAGAACATACACGCACATCCATCTGGCTATTGAATATTCATTTCTTGAAAGTGTTTAAGAGTTGTAAGCCACTTCATCGTGACATTAGCTGTAGACAAGATGAACGCAATACACTTGTATTCATGGTCAATCTGCTATTACTCTCTACCCTGGACCATACAGTGCACTGGCTGTGGAGTGTTGAATATTCATAACTTCACAGGTTTTAGAGTTGTCATCATGGGCTGGTCATTATCAGACATGAAGAAATTATTCATACCTGGGGCCAGTGGTTTTATGTGAACTTTTACTTGTACATGTACCCGTGTCTACACCTATTGGCTGAGTTTGCCTTGATTGTGTTTCCCACCTGGCCAGCTCCTTTTAATCACAGGCTAGCCCCTTGGGAGCCGACCATCCCAGTTACTGTGTGTTTACTCGGGGAAGAAAGTCAATAACTAGAGGATGGTGAGCTGCATCTGAAACAAGCCCAGACAGACCTTTGTTGCTGACTTCAACTGTTCAGTATTGCCTAGCAGGCTACTATGACCTGAGATGTATGGTTGTTATATGATAGGAAGAAAATAATCAGATTGTAAGTTTGATAATTTGGTTTACGAGTAATTCAGGTATTGGATATTTAGATTGATGTGAAAGTACCATAGGCTATTGTTTCTTAACGTACACATTGTATTATAGAAGGAAATTTGGTGTAACAGAATCATATTGAAATTATGTTGGTATCGTGTGGGCTAATTTTTCTCTCCTTATATTCTAGGAGGAACATAACAATATGGTTATATAACACATGTGATGGATACTTAAGCTATTACTTTACAGCATTGTAATTCCATAAAACTGAGCCAGAATGTTTATCTGGAATTTTATTGAGGAGTGGAGGTCCATGTTAATTTGTGGCGATGGTCGTCAATGTAGGGGAGCATGATCTATGCATCTTTTATAGCAGTCCAATTTTAATTGACTGCAATTTATTTTTGGAGATGGGTTCCTGTTCCCAGACAGTTATTTTTTTTATCATTCATTCAACATCATAATTTAATGTCCAGAATGAAACTGTTATTGCTACTGCCCATTACAAACAGTTTTTTTTCTTGTGTTTTCAGTTGATGAAGACGGGGTTGGTGAGGATACATGTACAGGAGAGAAGGGGGACAACTCTGGGAAAATCTCAATGAAGGCAGAAACATTTTCTCAAGCAAATGAGGTATGTAGTAGATAGACGACTTGGGTCAACAGAGAATGGTGGAAGCTCATTCTTTACCAAATCAAGTCTATATATCTTTCTTGAATTATTGATTTAATATTTAACAGTTTTGCTTAAAGATGGGGCATTTTATTTAATAAATATATTTTGAAAATGAAGAAATAAGAAAAATTTGCTTGTATATACCCAAAGGTCCACGGTTCTAATCCCAGTGGAGGCAAGCACATTTTTCTCTCTTCATTTACTGTATATATTTATGTTTAGAAGTAAGCAAAATAAATGCTATACAATTGTATTTTTCTTGGGTTCAAGTGTAAGTTAGACAGGACAACTGTGTAAGTTATAATGATCACTTGTCAATTTTGAAATTTAATGCACATTTACAAAAGTTTTTGTAGAAAATTATTATGCCCTAAGGAAATAGCATTTTAGTTATTTAGGGATGACATTCTCTTAGGTTCTAGTTCTGTGAATGTAGCAGTTTATGACAATACTGGAATTAAACAGTTCAAGTCGGGTACAAAATCGCCATGCGCTGGTGGAGGTCATTTAGACCACTCCACCAACCCGCACTCTACCTCTTATCAGATAACAACGGAAATGCACAAGTTTCTTAAAGTTCGATTACATTCACTTGTATGCTTCTCTTAATGGTGGAAACCGAGAATTTTAGTTCTTAATCTCTTTTCTTTCAGTCGTTTTCTGCTGATTTTGATGATGAAGAACGTCCATTAGTAATTGATACATCATGTGACCTCGGCCAAGATCAATTTGAAGATCAATTATCTGGTATAGAGGATAACATTGAGTCCAAAGACAGTATTATAGATTCTGCTCCAAAGAACAGTGATAAAAATGGTGAAACGGTCCTAACTAATATTGAAGCAAGCACTGCTTCACCGTTAAACAGTATTACAGCTGATGACAAAGAGCCCGAAGACATGGCAGTATTACTGGGGAATTACCAAGCGACCAGTATTTCTTCAAAATTCAACAATTCCTCGAAGATTGATATGAACAGTATCCGTGCTGGGGATGAAAGCAGTGGCCACTCGACACCCATAAGTTATCAGACTAATGAGGCAGCTGTGTCACTCCGGGCATCTCCAGCTAGTCCTCACAGCTCAGCCGGGTCTGGCTCAACATCGCCCCAAAGACCTGTACCAGGAAGGCGATCTAAAAAACAACCAGTAAGTCATTTGTTGATGTCTGTAACTTCCTATCTCTGTAATGGACAGCAAGAAATGTTCTGTAACACCTCTTCACTTGATTTTGGGTTTACAGTATTGTGGCATTCTATATATTTTTGATAAACCAATTTGGCATTAGAAACTTACCCACAAATCCTAACGAAAATCAAAATAATCTTCAGCTAAAAGTATGATCAAACTTTTGGGCATGGTAAAACAAGTTTCTCTGTAAATTACAGTTGTGAAGAACAATGTTTCAAATAATAATATAAAAAAATGGAAGAAGAATGTAAATTAACTTCATTTCATGATGATTCGTAAAATGGAGTTGCGATGCACTGTTGAAAGTTTTGCTTGTCTCTTTTCCTTTTACTGGAAGTGACATTGAGGGTGGTTTCTTTCACCCACTGGGCTATTATGACATCATTTGAGTGAAACGACCTTAAGCAAGACCCAAAACCGTCCTGAATCTAACCTCAGATTAACCAATTTACACTAGTTGTATACTAAGGTTTAATATCATAACTAACAATTTTTTTTCAGATGCAAGCTACCATTCCAGTTTCAATGAGTAATCCTGATCGAAAGTTTACCTGTCCGATATGTCCAGAAGTATTGACCAACTCTCATGATCTCACCAAACATATTCGCTCCCATAATTCCATTGTCACTGGATCAACAAGTAATAACATGTGTACTATTTGTGGGAAAGTTCTCAGCTCTCAAAGTTCCTTGGATCGACACATGCTGGTCCACTCTGGTAGGTCTTCCGTTTCTTTTTCACACCATCTCCTGGATAAAATGTTAAATGTCACATGAACACACAAAGTAAGATGACAAATTTCTCCCCAAATCGTACCCCAGGACCATTTATTTTTCAAAAAGTCTTCCCTTTAAAACTTCAGTTGTATGGTTTTCCAGCGGTGTTCAAACCGTTTCCTTACATTTTTTTTTTAAACGTGATGATATAACAGGCAGATATAAAAAAATTGCTACATGTTATGTTTCTATCATATTATACCTCTGGCTGAGTGGCAGTATTAAATAACGAAAATACTGTACTGATTTGATGGCATTCATTCATTGAAAGTCTGGACGAATGAAACAAGGATTTCATTCTATTATTGGTATGCCTTGATTTACTGTTGAACTGCACAACAGTCACAATATCCTTGAACATGGGTGAAGACCACTGTCGGCATATTGGTTTATTAATTATGCAATTAAAGTATACATCCAAGTCTGATAATATCTCGTGATTTTCTCATTTCAGGGGAAAGGCCTTTTAAATGTAAGGTTTGCAAGATGGCATTTACCACAAATGGTAATATGCATCGTCACATGCGTATCCATGGTAAAGATGGTGAGAGTTCAATTGAAGATGTGCGAGTTGGCCCAGGACGTAAGCCAAGACTTAATAAGACGTTCACATCTCGAAGGGATCTCAGTGTTCCAAGTATGGTGGGTTTCCACCCCATACACGTCCCATCAATGAATAATTCATTTCATGATTTTTCATTTGCGAACAGAAAGTTACTCCCATTGCCAATTCACGGTGAAAAACGGCATCTGGAAGACAGTGATGAAGAATTACATGCTGCCAAAAGACGCATGCCGTTAGTCCTGGAGAATGACGCTCATTCCCCATCATCAAGAGACTCTATGGATGATCCAATGTGTCAGGAAAATTCTGTTGGTTTTGATATAGACAATCAGGTAAGATCATTGAACTGAATTGTATTTAAAACTTCGTCTTATGTCACTCTTTAACACCCATGTGAATTTTTCTGATGTCCAGATTCTATGATTATTGGTTACTTTCATTGGTTCATCTGTTGTTATTTTAAGTGCACTTTCTCTCTTCGATGAATGATTCTCTGAACTCCATAGTAGATAAAACGTGCAGGGTACACCACTCCCATAAGTGAATTGACCTTAACTACTACAACAAAACACCAACCATCAGTTAGGAGGGAGCTTCCTGTTGCCCTGACCGAGTACTATTGTAGCTGAAGGGCTATAAAACAGCCAAACTGTTTGTGATATCTTAATTTGTATTGAGTCCTGCAATTTTCTGCCTTTCACATTAGTCTAGTACTCAGACATATAAGTGAAGTAACCTTATATACAATGTTGAACCCCAATCAAACAAACATATTCCTGGTACAGTGCAGTTGAATGGTAAATTCTGACATTGCTGGGATGTTTTTGATGTTTTCAGATTGATGCAAATCAGGATTCAGATACTCTCCAGTGCCCCATCTGCAGCAAATCATTCCTCTGTAAGCAAGGGTTTGCCACACATTTAGAAGCCCATGCTGAATCTGGGTTGAGGTGCATGGAATGTAGTTTGCTATTCAGATCACAGAGAGGACTTCAAATGCACAAACTTATTGTTCACTCAGAGAAAGAACATGAAAAGAACGAGGGACCTGATGGAATTGGTTCAGATGGGAAAGAAGATGACGCTGATTCTGACGCTGAAGAGAATGACACTGACGGTCAAGAGGAACCTCCGGCTGGATTCCAAGATCTTGCTTTCATGGAGTTTTCCAACAACAAATTCATTCTGGCTGCAAAAGCTTTTTGTGAAAAGAACCCTAGGACTGCCAGTAGCTCCTATCATGAATTTTCTTGTAAAACTTGCGGAAAGAGTTTCCCATGCAAAAGTGCTTTAAAGCTACATGAATGTGGTCATTTTCCTGAAAAATTGTCATCTTGTCCGCTTTGTAAATGTCACTTTGATGACACACAGAAACTTCACTGCCATATGATTAAACATCTTTCTGATAAAGCTCTCCAAGATTGTCATGACAAATTTGACCAGACTAATTGCAAAGGTCAAGATGGTTTCATGAAGCATAATTTCCTGGCTTATTTTGACCTCAAGTCTACTGACGATTTAGCAGACCATGGAGAATCTATCTCTTTATTGTCCGCAGAGGAAAAGCGACAAAACAATGATTATTTTGCTAAACTGGGTCAAGCTTACTCAGCTAAATTAACTCTCCCAAAGTCTGCCTCTCAAGCTATCAAGAGTGAACTAGAAAGCCGCAAAGAGAACCAAATGCCTTCTGAAAAGTCCGGGATTTGTAAATCCGTACCAAATGAATCTGATTTGTCCAACATGGCTGAAATAATGAAAGCATCCACATCTGGAAGTGGAACCAGCAAAAATGGTTTAAATGTTTCTGAAAATGCATTGAAAATGTTTGAGAAGTTTGATATCGCAGGCCCGATATCTACAAGCAGCCCAAATGCAGGATCTGTGAGTACAAATGCTGCTCTGAGTATTCAGAGCGTGCTGCATGCTAGCTCTCTTAGTGCTCAGCAATATTCTCAATCTGCAACATCTAGGTCACCTCTCACTGATGAAGACAGCGGCAGTGGCATGGGAGATTTTGCACTGCATGATCGATCATCAGCTAAAGGCATGTTTTTCTGCAAATACTGTGATAAAGGCTTTACCAATTCAAGGGCTTTAAAAGGTAACTTTTATGAATATTTGTATAACTGAAAACCTAAAGCTACAGGATAAACTTTTAGCTTGTTTTTAGAAAAACTTAAATTTGAGAGAAATCATGCAAAAATAAACGAAATACGAAACTAATGGAGGACCCACAGTAGTAAACTTGCCACCATAGAAGCTGAAATAATGTAGGCATTTAAAATATTTTGGTTTGCTGTGTCACCGGCTACAGAGTGACTGGCCACAGCCAAACATGAAACCTGAAAGCAACAATCTGAAATAATAAAAATAACCAAGCATACAAAACCATATTATGACTTTATCATAGTATAAGCTAGGAATCATCATGACTATACCTCACACTAGACACAGGGTGCTTCATTTGACATTTTCCTGTCTTTCCTATGGGTTGTTGGAGGGAGCTTCCTGTTGCCCTGGTGCTCTCCGAGCTAAAGGGGAACAGGAAGCCGATCTGTTTGTGGTGTCCTGTATTTGTCCCGTCTTGTCTTTGTTTGTTGCTAGTGGTGTCGAGGGTGGTTTCCTTCATCCATTGTGCTGGCACGTCGTCATGTAAGTGAAATACCCTTGAGTACGACGTTAAACCTCAATCAAACAAACAAACAATCCTGGGTTTCCTGTACAAAATTGGATTGTTTCTAATGGATTCTTGGTTGATTCTTAGGCACAGACTCGCCTGCATTTACTGCTGGCGATTCGGTGCCTAACTCTGAGGGTCGTGGGTTCGATTCCCTGATGGGTTTAAACCTGCTAAATTTTCTGAACTTGAATCGGTTCAATCTATGAAAGCGTTATCCCAAAATAACGAAAATACTGTTAATCTTCACTTTCTAAAAGTCAAAATCAGGAATCATTTCATGTACACACAATATATATTATCCAACATGAACTTATTCTTGTAGTTGTCTAAATATGTTTGAGGTAAGATGCCAACTAATTTAGACTTAAATGCATCTTGGTTTATGCTATTTGCATGGAAAGTATTTTAATGAATTTTATTTTGAATTCTAGTCCTTTGATTGCATGGTGGAGGCATGCACTGGCTCAAAAAAACATAGCATGATTTTTAGACATGATGATTCATTTGAATATTCAGATTATTGAGGTCCTGTTTGTAGGGGATCTTGGCATGATGCATTTGTAATCATTACATAGGTCAATCAACAATTTTATAAGGCACGCTCTTTTAAATGGTAGCTAATACACATAGGTACAGTAGCATGTAAAAATATATAGTATTGTGATTGTGGCTATATTTTTGAAATAATAGTTAATTTTAGTCTTAAACATGAACATTTTTATCCAAATATTTTTGTTCTAGTTCTATTGGATGAAGTTTGTAAGAATAAAAATAAAAATTTACTATCCTAAAGACCTCCTTCAACAGTTTTTATGACTGACAGATCATTTTATTTGCTTAATGGTTACATAATACAACCCAAAACAGGGTGTCAAATCTTTTCGCAAAAAAGTTGCTAAATTCCCATTTTGATCTGTTTTCATTTTTATAAATAGTGGAAATTGCTCGTTACATTAATCTCCTGTTCTGCTTGTAAAATTTGTCTCTCTTCTTGCAGGTCATACTCGAACTCACCTAGGACTGTCTCCCTATAAGTGTAACCTTTGTCCCTATTCTAGTGCAGACAAAAGCACATTAATCCGTCACTTACGGACTCACAATGGAGAGCGCCCCTTCCAGTGTCTCATCTGTGAATTTGCTTTCACAACAAAAGCTAACTGTGAAAGACACGTCAGGTATGTTTTAAATAAGGCAAAACACTGTTGGGATTTTAATTTTGCAGGTTTTGTTTAAGCATGACCCATGGGCTTCTGCCTGATTTATTCTTTCAGTCAGAGCCCTTATTCTAAGGGCTTAATTTGTGAATCATTCTCTCTCATAATCAAAGAAAGAGCATTCATTGTGCACCAGAACAAAACAGTTTATGGTTTTTTAGTGTACCTTGTTACTGTAAAGTAAATTAACCTTAAGCACAGCATTAAAACACCAATTAATCATTCCATCAAATATATTGAAACCTGACTCTAGTTTAATTCATCTCCAGTATGATGGTTAAGAAGAAAACAAATTTATTTAAGATGTTAAAATTGGATGGTTCATTGGAATTTATACCAAACAATATGTGTACTGTAATATTCATTTTTGCATTTACAGGAAGAAACATGACCGATTTAGTAAAGATGAAATTGAGAAATCTATTGGATACAACAAATTTGTGTCGGCCGATTCTGCTAAGAAGCTGGATGCCACAAATTTCCATTCTCCTGATACTGTGTGCAAGTATTGTGGGGTTGATTTCAAGTTTTTCAGAGCGCTAAAACACCATCTACGATCTCATAGCAGTTGCCGCCAGAAGCCATTCCGCTGTCAGAAGTGCAACATTGGCTTTTCAACAAAGGCCAACTGTGTCCGCCATATACAGAAACAGCACATTGATATCCCGCAGAATTTGATTGAGCGGTTTATTGAAGTTAATGAACCAGCCATGTATTCCCTGTCTATGGAAAAGGACATGGATCTTTCTGATGCTTCAGTGGAAATGTCCTTTAACAGTGCCTGCTCTAGTCCAAATCTTAGCATGCTGCGTTTCCCAGAGACCATGGTTTCTGTGCAAAATGGTATTGGTACTCCATCCCCCCGTCCAGCTCATTCAACACCGGTAAGAACAGGCTTCTCCATGGTTGAACAGATAAAGTTGGAAAAGAACGAAGCAACCAACAACGAAATGCCGATAGATTTTAGCATGAAGACAGAACAGAACCCTACCCCACCGCCAAGTCATACCCCAATGTTTCTAACTAAGGTAGCTGCATCAGACAACCCCGGGGAACTGCCCATTGATTTATCTGTGAAGAAAAATGCTGGACACTCAGAGACTGATAATATACAGGTAACGATTTTCCAATTACAAACAAATAGCTGTTTAAAGTCGATTTTGCATGCAAAAAAAATGTTTTTGGTTTGTTTTTTTTTCAATTTGTTTTTTTTTCAATTTCTTTTAACGTGATATTGCATTTTCCAGTATGAATCAGAGTTTGACTTGGACCTTTAACAAATCACATTAATAATGGCTGTTCAATATAGCCAGGGTAAGATTTGTTTGCGTCATTGTAATTTCTGTTTTCTCATTTTAGCTTTCTGTAAAATCGCCGTCCATCTCTGCTCTGCCCAGTCATCAGATCCGCTGTCAGTATTGCCCCATGGGATTTCCTAGTCGAGGCGCATTGGATCGCCATCAACGCTTAAAGCACCACATTCCACTTGGTTTTACCTCCCGCCCTAATAGATCTGCACATGCCCGGTCTGCCTCTCTTACAAGATCTGCCTTCTCTGCTACTGCCCTCAATGCCAGCTCAGGTAAGCCTTATTCAATGACCATCGTTGCTCTGCTGATACATCTTCTGATATTTAAGTATAACAGACATTATGTTAATGTGTCTATGTAATACTAAATGTACTAGAAAACACCAGAGATGTCACCATAAGAAAATTACATTATTTAAAACGGAGATGTGTTAAAAATGGGGAATCAGTATTCTAATCAATTAGTTCCATCATTTTGTTGTCAAACGACATGTAAAAAGTACAAAATTGGAAGAAACGATGCGTTGAAAAAGTTTACCATGAGTTAACATTATCAATTCTCTGTGACCTCTTTGAGTTCAGCCTTTTCTCGTTATAGAGTGTGCAAAAGTATATATTTAAAAGTATCAGTGTTGGGCCACATTTACCATAGGTGACGATTACGTCCATCGATCATCCGGTATATGAGTGAGTCACACAATGTGGCTACGGCAATTAAAGGGGTGGTTTTTATGAAGTTTCCTCTCGGTTTTCCACCATAATTAGGCAAAGAACAGTGTGAAGTGGACAATTCATCATATAAGTGAAATACCCTTGAGTACGATTTTAAACCCAAATCAAACAAACAAACCAAAGGTGACAGGGTATAAATATATTCAAAAGACTGAAAACAAATTCATTCCTGGGCTTAAAGATATTGCAATTTTCAAACTTATTTATTACTAACATTAGAAAGCAGTACTATTAAAAACATATTGTAAAAGTTTAATCTTTGTGTGCTACTTGCAGGGGTTCATAGAAGTCCAGTTTAACTACCCTAAATGGGTAGTGAAGCTTGAGAATAAACTCAATTTGAGACATCA
>JAQQZZ010045581.1:0-10251 GCA_030265115.1 Mopalia vespertina | reverse complement strand
GCTAGATTGTCTTCAGAGATCAGGATACTCTAACAGATCGATAAATGAAGAGCTAGATTGTCTTCAGAGATCAGGATACTCTAACAGATCGATAAATGAAGAGCTAGATTGTCTTCAGAGATCAGGATACTCTAACAGATCGATAAATGAAGAGCTAGATTGTCTTCAGAGATCAGGATACTCTAACAGATCGATAAATGAAGAGCTAGATTGTCTTCAGAGATCAGGATCTCTAACAGATCGTTAAATGAAGAGCTAGATTGTCTTCAGAGATCAGGATCTCTAACAGATCGATAAATGAAGAGCTAGATTGTCTTCAGAGATCAGGATCTCTAACAGATCGTTAAATGAAGATCTAGATTGTCTTCAGAGATCAGGATACTCTAACAGATCGTTAAATGAAGAGCTAGATTGTCTTCAGAGATCAGGATCTCTATCGATATATGAAGAGCTAGATTGTCTTCAGAGATCAGGATACTCTAACAGATCGTTAAATAAAGAGATGGATTGTTTTGATTTGTATCAGTTATATACCGAATCTTTCTCTACAATGCAGGCGAAAGTAAATTGATTATTGATTAATTGACTGATTAGATTCATTGATTGGTGCATAACGCCATGTTTAGATCCATTTTTATGGCGTAACCAATAATTTAAATTTTTAGGTAATCCAATCAATCAATCAATAATGTGTTGTGTGGTGTGCTTTTCTGTTAAAGGGATAACACATATGTCAAATATTAAATGATTAGTCTGTCTGTATGTTATTATATTATACAAGGGTTTGAATTGACATTTACCGCAAGAATGTTGTTAAATCCAGTGACATTTAAATACTCTTACTTGGGTCTTAAATTGAATAAACAGCTAAGATTTCTAGCTATAATTGCACGAACTGTCTGTATTCGGTATCTCTGTTTAATTAGGTTTGGAAGCGGTTGATTCAGTTATCGTGTGAGCGATATTTTGAGAGAGTGTGTATTTGTGTCAGACATTTGTGGGTGGTCTGGGTTTACACAGAGAGAGGCTCAGGAAATAAACGGTCAGTCTGTGATAAACCTGATATTTTCTCTCTTCACTGATCATTCTGGACTATTCGAGAAAGAAAATAGAATAACCAAATCATTTCAGATTCGCAGAATTAATCACGAACTACGGATGACCCGATAGAGCATGTTCAAGAATGGCTTAATGATCATGTGCACATGACGGCTCAACCAGTTTATTTCAGAAAGGCAGCATATCACACTTTATGTCATTCGACAAGCAGAAAACATACGTTTGGAATTATATGTTGTCATATTAAACAGGGAGTAAATTTCCAATATAAATATCCACTTGCATATCAGTCATTCGGACTTAACATTCTAGAAGTCCTGTTCAAGTAGAGGAGCGGAAAGAAGTCACGTATTGAGCTAACTATCATCGATACTCTCTTCTTGTTCTCCAATCCTCTGTATTCATGAAATCTGTAGGAGAGTATCTGATGAGCCGGGATAACTCTGCCTGATTGAACACAGCTTCACTAAATTCAACCGCATTATATGACTGACTTACTTTCCCTGCCAATGTGAATATCGTTAAGTTTTCCTATTCTGGCTTTACAGGTATGAGAATTTTTTTTTAGTTTGTCTGATATTAGCAGTGTATGTTAAGCTGTCTGGTATCAGTAGTGTGGTTTAAACTGCGTCTGGTATCAGCAGTGTGGTTTAAACTGTATATGGTATCAACAGTGTGGTTTAAACTGTGTCTGGTATCAGTAGTGTGGCTTAAACTGTGTCTGGTATCAGCAGTGTGGTTTAAACTGTGTCTGGTATCAGTAGTGTGGTTTAAACTGTGTATGGTATCAACAGTGTGGTTAAACTGTGTCTGGTATCAGCAGTGTGGTTTAAACTGTGTCTGGTGTCAGTAGTGTGTTTTAAACTGTGTCTAGTATTAGTAGTGTTGTTTAAACTGTGTATGCATGGTATCAGCAGTGTGGTTTAAACTGTGTCTGGTATCAGTAGTGTGTTTTAAACTGTGTCTAGTATCAGCAGTGTGGTTTAAACTGTGCCTGGTACCATCCGTGAGGTTTTAGGCTGTGTCCCTCCTATTGGAAGACCTAGAGACAAAGATGATATATGACCCGCTTCAGCAAAATACATACATAGTTGCACACAGTTATTTTGTGTATTTGAAAAGAGCTTTGAATTTGTTTAAAACGATAAATAACATGGTTTAATATCTCTCAAACTAACCAAGTTATAGCTATTTAAGTACGATAAAGATGGTCTTTGTAACGGATTCAATTCTTGTAGAACACTGGCTTAAAATTTCGATAATTGTTTTGGAAAGACAAACATAGCAGCCTAGCCTTAAATTATACCAAACTTTCCACAGCTACTTCAGTTTATTTTCGCTAATACCGCAATATCAACCTGGAATGTCATATTTACCTTTAGCCAGTACTGAAAACAATGATTTGCGACTTAATCCGTATTTTGCTGGAGCAGGTCACAATTATTTCACACCAAAACAGGTTTCTTTATTGTGTGTTTTGGTCGTCTATTGTTATTGCGTATGTTGTCCCTAGTTACCTTATTTCCAGTCATGATTACATTGTTGAACACATACAAATACAGCCATACGTCCCAATCAAAGGGTCTACGAGAAAATGTTTCATTACAATGTGTGTTATTTGCCCTTGTTCGATTTCAACCTATTATAATGAGAAAACATAAACAGAGAAGGGCTCTACGCTTACCTGCTCCTTAGTACTGGTTACATTTATTGCTTATAAAATCTTTATCAATTTTTAAACAGAAGGTTGTTTGTTATAATACTTCTGAATGCTTCTTGAGGAACATAAATTATTTAACAGATGACACAGTAAACAAAAACCGTCTTCGGACTGGATGGTGATTAGGTTGACGCAGGTCGGTCTTCAACAATCTATCACCATATGTATGTATATTGTGAATTTAAAGGGTCTTTTATATTATTACTATTTTAATCAGATATTCTTTTCAATATTTTCATTTGAATGGGAATCGGGACTTGGAAATGTCGTTAAACCTAGCCTTCAATCATTGAAAAAAGCCTGTTATAAATTAAACTTAAAGCAGTAGGCCTATAATGAAATTTAATGTCACTTAAAAAATGAATAATTACATCTTTTTACAGTTTTATTTTATTGTATGCGATATATAATGGACAATTTTACTAAAACCAATAAACAAATGACTGTATTTCCCAAACTATTCATATAAATAACACTATTTTACACGGTGTACATATTTCTTATCATCCCAATATTACTTTTATTCAATATATGATTGCATTTCCTAAAATGTTCATGTAAATAATACTGTTTTACACATTGGAGCCTTCGTCGATTATCAGAAATAATGAGTTTGAATTACCTCATTATTTTATGTAATTAAAAAAACAAAATAACCCGTAGGCCTCTTGCCATGCTCCCTGGGTAGGTAAAAGAACCCGGATGTAGAGGAGTTCCATAAACGGTCTCCGGCGTCTTTAATCCCGGATGTATATACTTCCTGAGGAATATTCACCAATAGAATTCTTGTGAACAGGAAGACAATAGAAAAACACATTCTTGGCAACAGTGGATAATCTTCTGAAGAAATATTGTTTTCTGGTCTTGATGCAATGTTTTGAGCCGGGTCCGGACAATTTATGATCACTTCCGATGAGTTCTGGGTACATATTTATAGCACAGTTTGAACTGCTTGTGTTACTGAAGTGGGAGTGGGCTTGACATTCCATGATAGAAAAGCAATGTCATTTGATTTTAGTAAATAGAGTTATTAACCCATTATCGGCACTTCTTCTTCAAACATTTTATCACCATATAATGTATAAATTTTAATACAAAAGTAAAATCTTTTGGAATCGGGATAACTGTGATGTTACGAGATGTTTATAGAATGTTTGTGTTGTTCTAAGATGTTTATAGAGTGTTTGTGATGTTACGAGATGTTTATATAGTGCTTGTGATGTTACGAGATGTTTATATAGTGCTTGTGATGTTACGAGATCTTTATAGAGTGTTTGTGATGTTACGAGATGTTTATAGAGTGTTTGTGATGTTACGAGATGTTTATAAAGTGTTTGTGATGTTACGAGATGTGTATAGAGTGTTTGTGATGTTTTGAGATGTGTATAATGTGTTTGTGATGTTACGAGCTGTTTATAGTGCTTGTGATGTTACGAGATCTTTATAGAGTGTTTGTGATGTTACGAGCTGTTTATAGTGCTTGTGATGTTACGAGATGTTTATAGAGTGTTTGTGATGTTACGAGATGTGTAAAGAGTGTTTGTGATGTTTTGAGATGTGTATAATGTGTTTGTGATGTTACGAGATGTTGATAGTGCTTGTGATGTTACGAGATGTTTATAGAGTGTTTGTGATGTTACGAGATGCGTATAGAGTGTTTGTGATGTTTTGAGATGTGTATAATGTGTTTGTGATGTTACGAGATGATATGTTTATAGAGTGTTTATGTTGTTATAAGATGTTTATGGAATATTTGTGTTTTATTAGATGTTTATGGGTCTTTTATGATGTGTGATGTCGGTGCTCCATGATTTTTATGTGATTTATGAGATGTCGGTGCTCCATGATTTTTATGTGATTGTGAGATGTCGGTGCTCCATGATTATTATGTGATTTGTGTGATGTCGGTGCTCCGTGATTATTATGTGATTTGTGGAACTTCTTATCTCCGTACTTTATAATATTAAAATTTCTGCGATGTATGTATTCTGTTATTTGTGAGTGCTTTAATACAAATATCAATCATGGCTATCTTAAATTACTTTAAAAAGTATTATTCCATTTGACATTGAAACATTCAGGTGGGTTAAACATGGCAAACACGTTGTTACACACGTTCAAAAGTGTTGGGTAAATACATACTATATGCGCTATCTGATAATTTATTTGTTTCGCTTAAAATTTGAAACAAATGAGTTTGTCTTGAAAAATCTGATGAAGTCATATGCTTCCACAGCATATTCAGCGGTGGTTAGTTTGCCCAGATGGTCGGTCACCCCCCCCCCCCCCCCTCTCCCCCTGTCTTCTTCTCTTAGTTACTGGACGTTTATTCAGACCTCGTTAGTAACTGTGATGCACCTCTTCTTTATTTTCTTTCACTTAAAGAGAGAATCGTCATTGCGAGCATCATCATTGAAAGAATATATAGCTTTTGTTAACGTTGAGTATATATAAATTACAAGTATTCGTCTGATTAGGAAAGTGTACTTTAGACTTGAAAGGTTTCGTAAAGCTATATAACCGGCATTCACAGTTTCACTTCTCTACGACACTTACCACAGTCTTCCTTTACGATGTACAATAAGAAGTGCAAATAACACGTTATATTTGATGTCGGAGATGAGGGGCGGTCGTTTGGTTTATAAACACAGCTTTGGTCATTTGTAAAGGACAGCAATCTTGTCCTTTACAAGGACAGCCATGTTTCTAATTTAATCTAATGGAAAAACAATGTTACAGTAACAGTGCTCTGGTATAAGATGCTCTATGGATCATTGAATTATGCCACGCAAACATTTAGAAATATGGTTCTACTTGTTTAAAGAAGATACACCGTTCTTTTGTCATGATCCTTTATAATCTCATTTCATTTAGTCACGAGGAGTTAACATGAAATTGTCATGTGAACTGAAAATTTCTAACTCACCATAATGTCAACTGTTTAATGGTAAGTGTGGTGTGTTCATTTAATGCTTGCGATCAGCGGATATTCTAGGGGAGTAGAGCGAAACAAATAAAGCCAACAAAAACATCCCACATATAATTCACGCATTTTCGCTGACTGTGTTGAAACTAGTTTAAAGTTCAAAGAAGACACAGATAGATATGTAGTAATTCGTCATTTAAAATCACTGTTAGGAAAGAAATACATCTACCATTGCTATGTGTACAGACTCAAGTTGTTGTCAAATAAATTCCCCAGATAGTAATACCGAGACGTAGTACTATAGTTGTCTTGTATATACATGGAATGAAGGGCAGCACAAATATCATTTGCCAGATGATTGGGTGGATTAATTATGGTGGTGATGGTTAGAGGGGACATTCATCTAAGGTGGACACAATATTATTAAAGTCTTTCTGTTTTCAAGGCGGGGCATCGAAATATGAGGTCTATCGTTCAACTAAGTCTTTCTTATTTAGAGATACTTTCAGCTTTGTCTAAGTGTGACGTTGTCTAAGAATGGTTAGCATATGCAGAGTACTGTCCCAGCAGCTTAGCAGTAGCCGGCATGTTCCACTGCACTAAAGTGCCACATATCCGAGTAGTTCTGTCGGTATCCTATTTCTTTTATCCTACGGATACCTTAAAGTAACCCGGATGAGATATCAAGAGGGAAGTGTATTATATATATTATATTATATTATTATATACGCCCGAAATACCCTATAAAATCGACACCATTTTGTTCATTACGTAGGTTACAGTCACGTAGGATAATACTTCCTAATGAAGCCCTCTATTCGCACTTTTTCGGACCCATTGATTGCTACAAGATATATTTTGTATATATATTTAAAAAAACAAAACAATCACACTGGCACAGAGATGTAAATTAATTAAAATAAATATATATATTCCAAATTATGATAATATATCTTTACAATCGCACTGAACTAAATTGGCTACTTTGTATCCCATTGCAACTATATTCAGCACAGAAGGTTTTATATGCTGGAGGTTTGCTACTGTTAATAGCACAACACACGTATTATCAGCTGTTACCTCCCTCGTTGTCTGTGTGGAGTAATCATGGTACAAACTGACTATTCTTATGTCCGAGTGCAACTCCCAAAGTGCCAGTTTGTCTTCATCGAGTTGTCTTCCACTATAGTGTATTACATGAATTGGCACATTTATAATATGGACCATTGATCAATGAGCTTGACGGGTTGCACCATACAAGTATGTGACTACCAGGAATGCTGCTCTAGCGACGGAGACTAGGACGTACCCATATAAGGTAGCATCTCATTTCACACATGGCCCAGTGACTTATATGAGCATGTCAAGATATACAGCTAACCATGTATGTTGTGACGTGATTTGTTCCTCAGAGAGAAGTTAATAACCTCGTGTAATTAGACAATAAATAAACCCAGGAATATAGCAAATCGATGCTGTGTAACTAAGACAAAGAGATGACAAAGGGTGGCAGGTGATTGAAATAAATTTTAGCTCCTATTTGCCTGTGTTTCCGGACATGTATAGACGTTTCCGAAAGGGAACCGCTGGAGACCCAGTATTGCAAGCTTTAAAGAATGTGGTACGGACAGGTTGGCCTACTGAAAAAACTGCATTGGGAAATTCGTTGCAACCATAGTATAGGTCCTATTGGAGAGTTCGTGAAACAATATCGTGCATTGACGGATTGATGTATGTCCAGTAAATCAATAGTACCAAAACCTCAACAACGTTCCTTGTTGGGGAGCTTAAAAGTCACATATCGGTACCAGCAAATGTAAGGATCGTGCTTGTGACGTGTTACCCTGGTTAGGCCCGTCTTGTGATATAACATTGTGGCAAAGAATTGAGACCACTGATTAGTCAGTCATAGTGTTCATAGGTGATAAAAAACAGTCAGCAACTGAAATCCGTCGACACAGCTCTCCACATTCTTATGTCGTAAAAACAAACATACTGGTCACATGGTTCACAAAAGATAGCATGAACTCGAATGAGTGAAATGATTATACAAAATGAGTCAAGAAACACCAATCAGTCCAGCGTATGTACCTAGGGAAACCAAGAAGCCGACTTTATCATTAGTGACAAGATCGGGTTGTGTGTGAAATATCATGACTTCTTAACTCCTTGCTGTTATACTTCTTGTTTAATTATATGTCTTGCAGATGTTTGAATTAGCACTGTAAAGATACCACACATTTCAATAAATGGAAGGGTTGTATAAATATACTATAAAACGAGTTTGTGCTCTCTGAACCCATCAAGGCGTTGCTCAATTCATGACCTAGCATACCCTACATAAGTCCGACTTTCTCTCTCTTCCTTTTCCCTTTCTCTCTCTAATTCTAGTTTCCTCAATTCTAGCTTTTCTTCCCTTTCTCTCTTTTGTAATTCTAATTATAATTTCCTCAATTCTAGTGTTTCTTTCCTTTCTCTCGACTGTTATTCTAATTTCCCCAAGTTTAGTTTTTCGTGCCTTTCCCTTTCTTCCTGTTCTCTTTGTAATTTCTGTAACTCTAACTTTTCCTGCATTTCTATCTTTCTAAGCTCTATCTGGCTAACAGCAGATACTTCACTTTGAGATTCACAAGAGACTATAGTGCAGTCTCATCAAACTTACTACATTCTACTAAATGCTTAGCAACTAAATGCTGCATATATTTCCTCCGTAAAAAATGCTTTATATTAAGTCCTAAATACTGTCCTAAAGAGAGCAAATCATATTTTCTTAAAGCATTAAAGACATCCTGATCGGGCGCTTTCATAAACTCTTCTGCTCTAAAAACTGCCATTGTTGTCCACCTGAATATTATAAGATATGCGTCCTGTGTGCTGTCCACCTGGATATTATAAGATATGCGTTCTGTGTGCTGCCCACCTATGTATAATAAAAGATATGCGTTCTATATGCTGTCCACCGGATATTATAACATATGCGTTCTGTGTGCTGTCCACCGGATATTATAATATATGCGTTCTGTGTGCTGTCCACCGGATATTATAATATATGCGCTCTGTGTGCTGTCCACCGGGTATTATAATATATGCGCTCTGTGTGCTGTCCACCGGGTATTATAAGATATACGTAATGTGTGCTGTCCATCTATACAATCAATACAATCAAAAGTGCGAGAGGGGAGAGGGGGTAACACTTTCACAGCACAATGAGGCAAGGGTGCAGGGGCTGCCTAGGCCCCGGAAGCTCTCGAGTTCTACACAGTCGCAGGCGCGTTCAGGGTCATTTTCGCAATGTAAAAGAAATAGGGCTAACTATAAATTTCAATTTTAATTAAAAAAAATCGGAAAGTTTAAGCTCGCTATGTGGCGATATTGCTTGTCTGATAGGCTTTTTCCATCAGATCAGTTTATTTGTACCGTTTATATCAAGTTGCTGACCACAGCTAGACGCTGTGACAAATGGTGGCTGGGGGGGATTTGAGTTCCCTGTGGGCGCGGGTGTGATCCAGTGTCGAATGAAAATAACTACATGGAAATTCAATTGACTAGACTTCTCATTTTATAATTTGAACTAAACGGTTTTTAGAACCTAATTTATATATCCTTCTTCTCAAACGTGAAGTTAAATAAAGTCTATTCATTTATGTGCGACTAACTCTGGAATAATAACTTACGTCAAATGACCAGGATGTATTTCTAATTTTGGATAAAAGGTCTATGATGGGCCAAGTGCGTATTAAGACGACACTATATTACGTGAGTGTTTAAAAACGACTACGTGTTTCACCAGCCAATCAAATCTCCTGATTTCAAAGAAAAACATTTTTGTATTTACTATTTCACATTAAAATTTTTGTCTCACGTCAATTAATGTTATTTTACGTGAGCTTTGTCAAAATGCACGCTTTTTTTGGTCATGTATGTTGTCTTAATGACGTAACAAGACAAAAACCTTTTTGAACAACACACACGACAAAATTTCTGACGAGTGCATTTTGACCAAGACGTAGGACAAAACTTCTATGGTGGTTTTCATGAAATCAGGCGATTTAATTGGCTGATTAAACACCTAATAAGACGCACTTGGCCCACCATAAAGGTCAACTGTCATAGACCATTAGACGAGGGTCCAGGGGACGCCTAGGCTGTGTATAAGTGAGGGAGCTTGTACAGACGAGAAATGACATTTAGATCCAATATCATAATTAGAATTATTTCAATAGTAAAAATTAATATTAGGTCAAAGTGTGATAGCTTTATCGTTTTACTTGTTTAAATAAAATATTTTGTATAAAGGATACGTTTTCGCTGAATGTCTCTTAAATTATTTATCGTCGACTATGCTCCATGTGGGAGTGACTGAAGACGATGTGTGAACTATTTTAAGATATGACATTTAGATTCAGCATCATAATGAGAATTCTATTGCCCTTGTGAGTTTGCGTAATACATACAGAATGAGTAGACACAATGCCAAGTGTCCTTAAATTCCCAATAGACGACTGCTTTGGTGTCGCGAGGTAATTCTTCGCAACACTTGACTTAT
>JAQQZZ010045580.1:0-23651 GCA_030265115.1 Mopalia vespertina | reverse complement strand
CAGTTTCAATATCTCAGTAGTTGGACGACGGGGGTCGGGATACCGATCGAAGGCATTTTTAACAGAACGAAGTCCTGTCTCAATGTCGATATTTGTGTACATAGATTCTACGTCAAGTGTAACTAATATGACGTTTTTCTCAACCTGAATTTCAGATAACTTATTCAAAAAGTCCTCAGTATTTTTTTTATAATTCTAGTATAACTATATGTTTGAGGGAGAGAAAAGGAAAGCATTTCATAAGAACCATGAACATAATTTTATGTTTAAACATAAAACAATTCCAGTAACCGCTGAAGTAATGTCTGGATGATAATTAGTGATGTTGGTTAATTATTTAACTTACAAATCCAGCTGAATAAAAAGAACAACACCTATAATTCGCTATTATTAAAGCCAGGCGTACTTACCTGTCGTACAGGTAAACGATCCGTTATTTTCACCTCGTTGAATAAGTCCAGGTATACACTTACAATAATCGTCCGCTGAACTACAAAATGTTCCCTTACCGCATTGTCCACGGCATGGAACTCCTATAGAAAATAAATACCCATAACTATTTACGTCCACAATTACCCTATATATATGTTTACAATAAATCACACTGCCAAGCAAACTACATTTCAATCGGAGCAATACTCTTTGTAGACAGAAGTATCAGATTGGCGGCATGGAACCAATTGTACATTACTGCAGGTATAGACGTGTTCAGGCTATATACTAACGTTTAAAAAAGATAAACCATTTTATATGTTTGCCTTCTAGCTATATATAGTTATTAAATGTTTTCCCCCCAAATAGCCCCCAATGATACAAATATATTGATTTAAAATCGGTTTTCAAATCAGACATATTATATTTACATGCAGTCTTTTCTCAAAATAATTTGCCATGGTACAAAAAGACTTACTTCGATTATAGTTATATATAGTTATCAAATATTTTTCTCTCCAAATAGCCCCCAATGATAGAACAATGTACCTTGATTTAAAATTGGGTTTAATGGATATATGTGCTTGGTTAAACCGGAACTGAATAAAGATATACCATGGTGCTTCCAATTTACACAACATTCAGCAATTACTGGATTATTTGAGAAACTATTTGGCTAATGAACACCGTCTATAAGTATTGACTGATTGGCTACATCGCTTTTGAAATCAGATATATATTTATGTGCAGTGTCTCTTCTCAAAATAATTTGTTTGTAAGTCATGTTACAAACAGATTTACTCTAAATGACATTGTAATGTCGGTTATAATGGATACAGGTAGGCCACAACGTGAACTATATTAAAACCCATTGATTAAAATTTCCAAATTCATGGTCACGCTCCTTGTAAGTGTCATGCATACTTATTCGCAAGAAATGGCATCTCGTATCTATGGTATATCAGTGGTGACACTGTAAGAAGGATATGGTTAAGTGTAAACTGGGAAGCAACAGCTTAATCAGCTAGCGATTATAGTCCAATGATATAAACTTTGTTTGTGATTGAATTTCTTCAAATAGGCGATAAAGATGAAATAAAATTAGCGAACACTTACCGTTAAAACCGGCCTGGCCTATATTTGGTACAACTTGTAAAATTAACACACAGCTGATGGTTAAACAGATCGTATTAAACACCGGCGCCATTTTCATGCGGCATTGTATCTACTGAGGTAGTACGTCAGATTGCACCAAAATCAATAAGCGACAATTTCTAACGATATACTATAACTTGATAAAATATGCACGGATTGAATGTTTCAAATCTGTGCGGGTGATTTATACAGAATGAACAGGTGCGCGTAGCAAACTGTCGGATACTATTCCACCAATTTATGTCAACGAAGCGCAGCGTAGGTCAGGCTTCTACAATCCAGTAGGGAAATAAATATTTGATAGACTTACTGTCATGCACATGACAACACTATATTAAATGTGACGGAACATGTTTATCGAAATGGCCAGCCTTTGTGCAAAATCAACAACAGCTATATTGCCACGTATAACAGCCGCTCAGTGGGTCCCAATATGTGGACAACATGCTTTCTTTAACACTGTATGTTTAGTCAAGACATACATAAATATTGATCTCTAACTTACTGATCTCGCACTGATTTTCTATTATTATTTTTCAACAGCTGTGGGACACTCAACAACAACAGAACAACTAAGAAAACAGAAGACGTCAATTATATTCAAATATGAAACGGACAACAGAAGATTTCAATATTGTAACAAATCACATGTTTGTCGGCTTTTATCGAAAATTGTCTGTACACTTAGTACCGAAAAGAGTCTTCGCCACAACAAGGAAAAAGAAAATCCGTAAAACAGACAGGATCATCCAGGGTTTAACGTCTGCTTTTTTCTTTAAATAATTATTTCGATCTTGTTTACAGAAGTCATTGCAAGTTAATTTACAGGGATGAGCAAAATGTGTTTGTGTTCGGCTTTCCAAAAAAAAAGAAGGTTTCCATTGAAAACCTTTTAAATTATTAACTGTCAGTTTAAAAAGAATAAACAATGTATCACAGTGCTCCTATATTATGAGTCTCCAGGAAATACAAATTTAAGCTGTGTAGTTTATGCAAACAACATTGGGAGCATTTCGTATTTTTGGCATAACACCTCATAGTTAATTGAGCTTATGTCAGTCTAGAGAATTTACGGGAGTCGAACCAACAACCCTCAGTAAGGCGCTAACTCGTCAGCAGTTAATGTCGGATCCCTTATCACATCCCATTTGATTATAAACCGGCGTCATTTTACCTCCATGGTATAGGTGTATTAACGGCTTAGCCATGAAGCAGGGGCGTCTTATGTAGTATATAATATTCGGCACAATGTGCGGTCAGATCTGAGCAAACTAAAACTGCATAAGAATCACACAGAGACTAAGTAACGATGTTATATAGCTGTAGATCATACGTCAATACATTATTCTGTTGATTTGTATTTTGACCTGCCTAAACACTTACTCATTTTAAGGTGTGTGGACTTTTGATGGCGCCTGTTTAGCTCAAAGTTTCAGCGTGTGTTATAAAGCTAGATCAGAAAACACAAAATGGTTTAATGGGGGCGGGTAACAATGCAGACGCAACTTCCTAACCGCCACGAGGATTTGGTAACAATTTATGCAAAAGGTTTAAAATAAGAGTGACTTAATATTAGTAATATATTATTTATATTTTGTCAGTTAAAACAATGATATTGTTTTCAAAATAAAAACGAAATAGGTATTTACGAACGGGGATAAGCGCATTTCACACTGTTATTCACACATTTAATAACTGGATGTGTATGAATTCTTTTTAATTTATGTGTTAATAATATGATGCGGAAGTGTATGCCAGTTTATTTAAACTATACACACTTACAAAAAGCACTCACACATAACAACACGGCTACCACAGCAATATGTACTTCCACATGAACAAATGACTAAAATTAATAGGATGTATTATTTAGGCAGATTACTCAACATCAAGAAATCCTCGATCAGCTGAGCGAAGTGGTTAACTTGTTTGAGCAGAGGTGGCCAAATCCCGACCGAAAAAATCATTACGTATCGGCGTAGCTCTAATGAGGTACGAATGAATAGAGCTACGAGACTAAGCTACACAAAAACTTTAATACATAGGCAACTGATTATCTCCATGTTTTGAATGTTTGTAAGACTAAATACACTTATCTCTGTAGCAAATTTTATACCATGACATAATGCTCTCCTATAAACTCTAGCTCACTGGTCAGCGGCTATTTGTTTTATAAATCTGTTTGTTTTTTTTACCGCCGACAAAGGTCGATGGTTTTTCGAGGGTGACCAGAACAGGAACACAATTACCGCGTGCCATTAGAGGTGTTTTAGACTGCAGTTGTTTATGTCGTATCTAAGGCCACGGCATTTTAAACAAGTTTTCGGTAACCAATTAAAATCTGTATGGAGATTTTGACTAGAAACAACTAAAAGAGGATTTAAATTGGATGTTTATAAGTAACCCTAGTCTGGTTGTCAGGGCTTCCTCTTGCCCGGGTTCTCTCAGAGTTCGGGGGCAACATGAAGCTGATCTGTTTGGGATGTCTTTGTATTGCGTACTGTGATTGTCAAGTATTTGTTCTGTCTTTTTTTTGTTTGTTACCAGTGGCGTCGAGGGTGGTTTCTTTCATTCCTTGTGCAGACACGCCGCCACGTGAGTGAAATAACCTCAAGTACGGCGTTAAACCCCACTCAAACAAATGAATATTCTGACGATTCTCGAGAAACGTATCAGAGGCTTAAAAGAAATGATTTTTATATAGCCCATGCTTATAGTGAGAGTAGTATTCACCAGTAATGTTTATAAGATATACTTTACTCCTGCCTTCTATTCTACACAAGTTCATTTTTCGTACATTCTATTTTTTTTATTCTGGTAAATAAGCAATACAAAACAAAAAATACAATGCAAAAAGCACATCAAATGTGCTAGCCCGACACTTCCTTATCATAAACTTTACAGTTATTTACACATAATACATATTTTACGTACACATTCTCCACATTAAAATATTATAATCGTGGAGCAGGCAACAGAATCATTGTCTCTCGTCATTTCATCATCGATATGAAGTATATACAGTATGGCACTTTTAAGTTTTGTATATTGTGACAGCGTAATGGGTGAAGGAAACCATGCGGAGCAATGTTGGGCGTAATTAACACGACGACAAACCTTCTCTCTATCATCTCCGCGTGATTACAACAGTTAAACGTCCAAATGTTCAGCACCAGTGAATAATCATTCCACCAATAACACAATCTATAAGCAAGCGGAATTTCATGGTACTAAATTATTCCTATACTAAATATTAAAATATTTCAAATATTTAATCACACTGGCAAGGGGAGGCATATTAAAACAATTAATTAAAACAGATGAATCATCTCATGTTCTAGTTAAAATTCCCAGAGACCATGCAGTTTCTGAATTGAGCTTAATCTCGAGTTGTTATGTTATATACGTATATACTATTGAGCAAATTCCAGACAAGTGTTTCTGCCGAATGTACTAAGGCATACACATAATGAGAAGGCTCTACCGGACTACCGTCGGTTCATGGTTCAACCTATTAAATACACCGGATTTGTTTGTAATATCTAGAAACTGGGGGCAAAACTAACAGCTTAACATCGTCCAAAAGTTGTCAAACTCTAAAAATCAGCAGTAGTTCTTATGTTCTTGTAGAAGCGTATGAGAAGTCTTATTTCATTAGATGGATGAAGCGGTGACAATCGTAACTAATTGACGGAATCGACGGAAATTCACAGTTTCTAATTCTAATTGTTTACAAGAATTAACGATAATCTTAATATTTCAGTTCATTCGGCCATAGGAAATATCCGAATTCAAGGTACATGTATTTGAGTTCATTCGGTTACGGGAATTAGCGACAGTTCACAGTGTATCACGTCCTTCGGTTACGGGAATTAGCGACAATTCACAGTGTATCACGTCCTTCGGTTACGGGAATTAGCGACAATTCACAGTGTATCACGTTATTCGGTTACGGGAATTAGCGACAATTCACAGTGTATCACGTCCTTTGGCTACAGGGAATTCACAACATCTCACTTCTTTCGGCTATAAGAATCATCTTTTAATGTATCAATTACTTCGGCTATACGAATTGACCACAATTCATATTAAATCAGTTCCTTTAGTCACAGGAATTGACGACAAGTCACAGTATCTCATTCTTCAGCTGCAGGAAGTGACAAGGATTCATAGTAGATTAGTTTCTTGGGCTACAGGAATTGATAAAGATTCACAGTAGGTAAGTTTCTTCGGCTACAGGAATTGATCAACGATTCACAGTAGGTTACTTTCTTCGGCTACAGGAATTGATAACGATTCACAGTAGGTAAATTTCTTCGGCTACAGGAATTGATGAACAGTTTACAGTAGGTTGGTTTCTTCCGCTACAGGAATTGAAAACGATTCACATGCAGTAGGTAAGTTTCTTCGGCTACATGAATTGATAACTATTTACAGTAGGTTAGTTTCTTCGGATAAATGAATTGGCAAGGTTTCATAGTAGGTAAGTGTCTTCGGCTACAGGAATTGATGAACGGTTCACAGTAGGTTAGTTTTTTCTGCTACAGGAATTGATAACGATTCACAGTAGGTTAGTGTCTTCGGCTACAGGAATTGATGAACGGTTCACAGTAGGTTAGTGTCTTCGGCTACAGGAGTTGACAACGATTTACAGTAGGTTAATGCCTTCAGCTACAAGAATTGATAACGATTCACAGTAGGTTAGTGTCTTCGGATACAGAAATTGATGAACGATTCACAGTAGGTTAGCGTTTTCGGCTACAGGAATTGATAACGATTCACAGTAGGTTAATGCCTTCAGCTACAAGAATTGATGAACGATTCGCAGTAGGTTAGTGTCTTCGGCTACAGGAATTGATAACGATCTACAGTAGGTTAGTGTCTTCGGATACAGGAATTGACGAACGATTCATAGTAGGTTAGTGTCTTCGGCTACAGGAATTGACAACGATTCACAGTAGGTTAGTTTCTTGGGGTACAGGAATTGACAACGATTTACAGTAGGTTAGTTTCTTCGGCTACATGAATTGACGAACGATTCATAGTAGGTTAGTGTCTTCGGCTACAGGAATTGATAATGATTTGCAGTAGGTTAGTTTCTTCGGCTACAGGAATATAGATAACGATTAACAGTAGGTTAGTGTCTTCGGCTTCAGGAATTGATGAACGATTCACAGTATCTCTCTTGCTTCGTCTACAGGACTTGAAGACAACTCACAGTATGTCAGTTCCTCCCATTTCAAACACCAACCTCCTCACCCAATAGGTTAGCATTTTTGCCAATATCTGGATCAATTCCATTTGACTTTGATAACTCGACAGCGTTCTTGTTACACTCCAACAAATGCTCGACATTTTCTTCTTCATCTTCCTTTATTTCCCTTACTTTGGCCCAGTCTTGGACGTCCCCACTGGCGAATATTAGATACACAATGGCCCCAAATAAATGAACAGCACCACTTATGTAAAATACAATCAACCATTGCTCTCGAGTTTTCTAGAAAGATATAAATAAATAAATAATAATTATAATAATATTACAAAACAGTTAGCACAATGGCTTGTCAGACAAACTGATCTTATATTACATAAAAAATGTCATCAATGGTGGAAAATTAGTTGAAATATAAAACGAATATTTTTTGTTAACAGTCAATGTGCTACTGTTGAATTTAATCATTTTAAATACAATACCCAACGTTTATTATGTTGAATTGTTCAGAATGAATTTAATCACTACCCAATATAGCTTCCTCATGTTAGTGAAATTATAATTTGTATAGAAAGGCGGAGACATGGCAGCTGAACTCAATTGAAATAAAACACAAGAACATGAAAATTCGAAGAAGACATAAGTTGCCTACACGCTCAATTTTTTTTTATTTATTTAACTAAACTGTTTCCGAAAGCATTCGCTGATGTCATACAGCAACCCTCTCCAAGTTACCGATAGGACACACCAGACAATAGGCCAGAGAGATAATACAAACCTCAGTAGTAACGGCTCCAACAATGTATGGGGCTAAAATTCCGGGGATTGTGGCCGCCACGTTAGAAATTCCAAACAACGTGCCAGCAAACTGAGGTGCTATGTCACCATGGTTAACAAAATGGGCAGCGAACTGGAATCCACTACATCCCATAGCCAGAACAAGGAGAGCGACGGCCGCGGCTTGCTGGTTACAGCTCATAAACCCCATTACCACCATCAAAGTACCCGGCATCACCAAACCTGTAAATCAAGAGACAGCTTTTGATTCCCCTATGTCAGTATCGACAGAATGTAGCGAACAAATAAAAGTAGCGGCATGCTTTTAATTCTTTATAAATGAGTTCGCGGGATGGTTTTTATGCCAGTTCCTTTCCAGTTTTCCTACAATTACCGTCCTACAAGTGCAATACTCTTCAGTAGGGTATTGAAGACCATGTGCTACATTGTTAAAGTCTGTCGGTTTTATGGATTCGGTATCAATACACAAATTCGTTCTCTACAATAAACAAATAAACAGTCTGTTTGGACGACCTATTGTACGACTCGGTCAACATGTTTATGCTTATTGCCCATATAAAACACAGCATAGTACATTTCTACGCACACAGAACACCGTTTCTCAAAACATAAAAGGATAGAACTTAGTCTATTCAGAATATTATCTGAATTCCAACACAACATCGAGTCATAGTCTGACATATCATCTTTTAAGACCAATAACACTGAGTAAAAATAATGGCTTGATTTAATTTTAGTGAGGTTATATACACATCGTTCTCATTTCAAATAACTATTTGTGTGTTATAGGACACCGTAAATAATTTGAATGTAAGTTACCTATTGTATCAAGTAGCTTTCTGGTCCAAACTACTGAGAGTATCTTCTTAACGATGAGCAGATCAGCCACTGTCCCACCAATATTTATACATAACCAAAAGGATAAGTACGGCAACATTGTAAACAAACCGTTCTGAAAACATATGAAAAGAAATCGTTCTGTAAATTTATGAAAAAAATTAAAACAACAATCAAAAACAAAACGGTGAATGTATTTACAAGGTTTGTCTTCCTTTCTTCGAATTACGATGTGTAAAAAATGTACATGTGAGTATTACTTATAACTAAGATAGACAACTCTCTGATACTTTTATATGTCCATCTGAATCGACAACACAAAAGTGCCACAATAAATGTGTTCAACCACATTGATCACTATAAACTTTCTAATAATACAGAAAGCTTACCCCAAATTATCTTGTCATAAACTATATCACTTAATCTAATTTGAACGTGGGCTAGTCCGAACACATTGAAAGAAGATAAAATATAACCCAACGCGAGGCTTAAGCTTGGCTTAAACAACAGAAAACGTAATATGTGTGTTCATACCTTTTTAATATCGAATTTGAGAACTTCTTTCATATAAGCAGGTGCGCTAGTTAAGATGAGATAAGCTCCCCAGTTACCACAGGTATGCGCCACAATGATTGCCCAGACAGCACGGCTCGTGAAGATTGCCTTCCAAGGCGTTCGCACTTTCTGAAAGCAGGCAACATTTAACATTTTCTTCAGTGTTTAAAAGAGATTGGATCCTATACATGGTCACGAGCCAACTGAATAGACCTGGATCCTTTCATGGTCATGAGCCAATTGAATGGACCTGGATCCTTTCATGGTCATGAGACAATTGAATGGACCTGGATCCTTCCATGGTCATGAGACAATTGAATGGACCTGGATCCTTTCATGGTCATGAGACAATTATATGGACCTGGATCCGTTCATGGTCATGAGCCAATTGAATGGACCTGGATACTTTCATGGCCAGAGCCAATTTGATGGACCTGGATCCTTTCATGGTCATAAGACAATTATATGGACCTTGATCCTTTCATGGTCACGAGCCAATTGAATGGACCTGGATCCGTTCATGGTCATGGAACAATTGAATGGACCTGGATCCTTTCGTGGTCATGGGCCAAATGAATGGACCTGGATCCTTTCATGGTCATGAGACAATTATATGGACCTGGATCCTTTCATGGTCACGAGCCAATTGAATGGACCTGGATCCTTTCATATTCATGAGACAATTGAATGGACCTGGGTCCGTTAATGGTCATGAAACAATTGAATTTTATTCAGTTTATTAAGCCAAATGTCGTTCCTCTTTATTTAAATAAAAGCTTGACACTATATTTATAAATGTAGAGAAAGAAACATTTGCATGCGATATAAATTTATTCCTAAAGAGTAATCACACTGGCACAGTGATGTCGATTAATTAAAATCGATGAATCGTCTCATGTTCTGGATAGTTTCTAAATAGATCTTAATCTCGAGTTGTTACGGGTAACCTATACAGCCATCTCGAGAGCAGCTACATATACGAGATATGTAGAGTATCTGATAAATATGTAGCAAACACGATATTAAGTATTGTTTGGGAATAAATCAACCTACAAACTGGTATTTCAGAGAAATAAAAATTAATCAATGGATATTTCCACTGAAGAAAAGAATATTTACAAGCTTTCTGATTCAAAGGTAAGTTTCGCCTAAACCATTTGTGCCTTTAGATTTCTGTTTCTCTTATATGCTTTAATATGTATATGTGATAGAAGTGTAGCCATTTTAAGTACAAGATATTGATATTCCTGTATAAGCATGCGATGTGTATATAATGTTGAATCTGCCAAAATATGGCATATGACCAAAGCACTATGCAGTTACACCTTTGCTCTTGCCTCTAGATAAACGGTGTTTTGTTAAAGCTGTTTTTCAATCTGGGCAAAGAGCGGTTGAACTGAAAATATCTCATTCTCAACATATGTTAAATGTCGTTTTGAATTTCAGACACACAGGTAAGCTACACAACTTCAGACTAATTCCAATTGATTAAATATTTGAAATATACCTTTTTGTTGGTATTCACTCCGAGTGATTGTTCTATATATTTTCTCTCTATATCTGAGATGTTTGGCGACTCCTTAGGGGTATCGTGGACAAATATGCACCACACTACACACCATACAAATCCCAAAGTTCCTGTGGTAAAATAATCAGATCACGTATCCAGAGATTGCGTGAACGCAAACAAGAAAGATACATACATGTACCTGCTTAAAATGTACGTACGACACCATGGAAATAAAACTGTATTATAACCTTAATTGTAAGACAATTCATGAGACGAAAATATATATAAAAGTGTCCGTAAGTTTTAATAACCCAGTAAAGGGCAAACAGATTCTTTGCTTGTCCAGTCTTAATCGATGTACATTATTTATGATTTGGCGTGGTCACCTGTCGGTGAATTTTAGTGATGTTGAAATACTGTCCTGCCAGAATATTGTTATTCAGCACAATACTCAAAATGACAAACTGATGCTCGAAAAATAAAACACCCCGCGATCTCGGCAGCCACCAGAAGATTTCCCTGTTTATACCTGGGTGAAATGCAATCAGCAGGTCAGCAGTCCAAGAAACAACCGACTGAGCTGCACCCCCTCTTTGGACTGAGCACCAAACGCTAACATATTAACTCCTTTTTTAGTAAACTTTAGACACAAAGAATACATAATATCTCTGACCATAAGGCTAAAGTTAAAATTGTTGTTATATTCAGTAGATCACGTACCAAGAACATAGAAGATGGATGGCCATCCGCCTCCGAATCCATATTCACAAAGGAGTCCTGAGACAGGAAAAGCAATAGCATTGCCGAACTGTCCGCCTTAGATAACAGAAGGATTAAGAAACAAATCAGAATAAACGTCATATAGGCCTACATTAACAGCATATTGTGTGTACTATTCTCACTTTAAATTAATGCTATGCAAACAAGAAATGGATTTTCAGAAAATTTATAAACCCAACATGGCGAAATTAATTTGATTTCAATGATGTCGAAATTGAGATCTGACAAAAATAAACGTATAACTTGTATTGTCGTCTTTACTGATTGATTAATCTTCTTTTCCACCTTGTCTCGGGAATATGGTTGAAATTTGCTCCGCTCCTTTTTCTGTGTGGATAGTGCGCATACAGCGGTAAATAGACTTCCGGCGAAGGATTCTTCATACAACTATCACGGACGAGCTTAATGATGACGCAACAATAGCGAGAATCACTCTTGCTTTAGATTGCGCATCAAGACGAATATAGAACTTTATTTTAGGATTCGATGACTTGATTAGCAGCCTATCTTATAGCACAGAGAGTAAAACAAACAACTGTATATTTCTAAAAAGTAATCACAGAGGTACAGGGATGTCGATTATTTAAAATAGATGAACCATCTCATGTTCTAGATAATTAACTCCTAGGGACAAGTTACTTAATAACTAAGCTTATATAAATGCACTGGAAATGACGACGTTCAAATAGAGAGTAATGCAGGTCTTTAGAAAGTCACAAATTCAAGTATCCTTAAGTCAACCCTCTCTACATATTTATTTTTATCCACTTTATATATCTGCGAATTTACAATAGTTGGACTCGTAAGGGCAGAGGTAGTCTAGAACTCCCTCACACAACGAAATTTTAATTTGTGTTATAAACAACTATATACGATACTTGATGGTTATAAAATAGTAGGAGCTCTGTGATTGGTCAGTCTCGATCAACCACCAGACATAACCATAAAGTAATGTTTGTTGGTGTCAGTCTTGTGTATGTATTATGTTACAGATACAGTTTTTAATGTATAAAAAGTCGAAATACCAGCGTAAGAGATTCCAATCAGTCTACTTCTTTCCCAGGGAGCTGCCCAATGAGAGAACAGAGCTTGGGCTGCTGGGTACATCACAGCCTGTCAAATAATGAGAGAAAATGGTAAAAGATCCTTAAATCTGTAATAGGTTAACACATCGAAACTAGATTTGTGGTGCAGTTTGTAATACTCATATCATAGGCACCACTGTCTACTGTTGGCTGTGTGGGAATCAGTATCTTTTCGTGAAGGGCGTGCTTTTTTATTATTGAAAGAAGAATAACCTTTAGTGGACTGAGTTGTAGACCTTCGGTAAGATGAGGTGCAAGTTAGAACAATAAATTTTATAGGACTAACACTTTGGTTTAGTCTATACAAACCCATGTCAGAGGCTGGAATCAATACTTCGCTAACACCGGTCAAAAACAATATATATATCTGACTTTTGTTGGACTCCAAGATACCACAAATTGCGTCTTGTCGAATTATTTACAGAATAAAGCCAATGTTGCACTTTTGTCGAAGAAGAGTAATAGCAAAGGGGGATAACTCACATCGACAAATTAAATAAAAACTTATCACCGATTGCCAAGCGGAGAGTTATCGCTGTTAGCTGTTATTCTTCTTCGACAGAAGTGCAAAACTGTATGACTTCGCGCTTCGACTGGACGCTAGTTGACCGCCGGACAGGCAATTCGGAGGTAGGCAAAATAATATTTATGGCCTTTTTGTGTACAGAACAAATCAAAGAAAAATCAGATATTTAGATTGTTTTTGACCGGCGTTAGCAAAATATTTATTCCCAACCCGACATGGGTTTGTAGGGCTAAAACGAAGGATTAATCTTAAATCTATATATTGCGCTAGGTGCAAGTGTGCTAGTTTAGCTCCCACATATAGTCTTCGGATCGTTCTAGATCGCGGAAAAGACAACCAGCATGTTTCATCACACGATTCGAGGCAACGTCATTTATCATTTTGACTGCGTTTCCGAACAAATTGCGAGAAGCTGCATTCAAGGTCCGACAACTCTGTTAGAGCTTGAACCAATGAGTGAACTTGCAAGGCCAGTATTTATTATTTATAACAAGTTGTGCACGAAAAAGGGATAGCGTTAAAT
Organism: Mopalia vespertina; assembly: GCA_030265115.1. Lineage (NCBI taxonomy): Eukaryota > Metazoa > Mollusca > Polyplacophora > Chitonida > Mopaliidae > Mopalia > Mopalia vespertina. The sequence continues at coordinate 10,238 of JAQQZZ010045580.1, read as the reverse complement.
TTAAATATCATTAAAGATAAACGGGTTCGGTTGTTTTATCTTTATATGAATCCTCGAAGTGCTTTTTTGCAAAATATAAGGCGGTTTACGTGTTAAATTACAATTTAAATGACAGTCTGTGTAACTGATTTACATGTACATTGAGCAAGAGTGTCATGTTGGTTAAACAGATATTTCAGGAGTTAAATTCAACAGAATAACCCTCTGAGAGCTGCCGTATTCTAAGTATACAACGGTGAGTGATGTTGGATATGTATTGTGTTCTCCCTAGGTCATCAGTCATCTTAGAGGAATATCAGGGTTTAATTAAAGATTTTCCGAAGTTTGTGATTCCTGGAGGCGAGGCCATGCTGCTTTACAAGACGAAACGGTAAGCTGTCTGAAGGCATCCAGCACACTCACCCTCAGTGGTGTAATAGTGTTACTCAGTCCCATCATATAAAGCGCTGGGCAAGCAGGAGATTTAATCTATCTTCTTACTGTCTATGATCTGACAGGGCCGGCTTCCATCAACGATAAAGCGGAGCTCTATCCTTCTCTCATCATTGTTAGTCCGTTTTCAGGTCCAAAGCATTTCATGCAATTCAAATATTCTTTGTAACATAAGCTTGATGTTTTTATCTTCAAAAACTAGCAAGCGTTGAGTAAATCTATAAAAAAGACTTACCTCCCCTACACCGACGAGGATTCTGATCACTAGGAGAAACCAAGGGCTGACTTCAGCACTGATCGGGGTCAACAGTGTAAGAATTGCCACAGGAAACATTCCCAGTGCAACCACCTTTTTAGCACCAAACCTTTCACTGAGCCACCCACCCGGTACTTGGGGAAAAAGATAACCCCAGAAAAATGAACCTAGAATGAGTCCTTGAACTTGTTTATTCCAAACAAATGTTCCTTGCTGAAATATACAAATGAAACATGATTGAACTGCAGATTAACCAATTTGTCTGTATGCGCTTGTCGAAGACAAAAAAGTGACGTTGGCCGATTACAAGAACTACTTTAGGATAAAAACCATAGCAACATAAGATCTACAATTCACAAAGTGTTGGTACGCCCAATGTGACGGGTACCCGTTTATGCGGCATGTTTATGTTTATGACCCTCGTGCAGAGTTACCTCAGATTGGCGAACTGTTCCATTCATAGGAGCAGGTTGCAGCGGGCAGGATTCTTCGTCTTCTGTTTGAAAGGGGGTAGTTAGTTCTAGCCTAGCCGAGGAATTCCAGTGCTGGTAGCTCTCATACTCACTGATCACTACATGTTTAGTGTGAGTGTGGGGATCAGTAGCGGTATGGTTGATCATACACACCATGGCCATTGAGAGATTAACACGCTGAGAATAGAGATTGGCGAACCCAAAGAAACAAATAATGGCGAGAATTAACCGCTTTGATGTCCACCATGGTACTGAAAAGAAAAGGTAAATGAACGAAGTTGAAATGTGTAGATTTATGTGATCCTACATAAAAGTGGATGTAACCTTTGATTCAATCCTTGAATAACGTTACTAACTTAAATAGATCCATGTGTATCTATATTTGTGGTGGTAGATGGTATTGTTAAAGGTGAACAAGGTATCTGTATCAATGGCGAAGAAGGTCTCTTGTTTATGGCGAAGATGATCTCTTCTTAATGGTGAGGATGGTCTCTTGTTAATAATGAGGATGGTCTCTAGTTAATGACGAGGATGGTCTCTTGTTGATGATGAGGATGGTATCTTGTTGATGATAAAGATGGTATCTTGTTAATGGTGAGGAGGGTCCCTTGTTAATGATGAGGATGGTCTCTTGTTAATGATGAGGATGGCATCTTGATAATGACTAGGATGGTATCGTGTTAATGGTAAGGAAGTTCTCTTGTTTATGGCGAGGATGGTATCTTGTTAATGGTGAGGATGGCATCTTGTTAATGGCGAGGATGGTATCTTGTTAATGGTGAGGATGGCATCTTGATAATGACTAGGATGGTATCGTGTTAATGGTAAGGAAGGTATCTTGTTAATGGTGAGGATGGTACCTTGTTTATGGCGAGGATGGTATCTTGTTAATAGTAAGGATGGTATCTTGTTAATGATGAGGATGGTATCTTGTTAATGGTGAGGATGGTATCTTGTTAATGGATAGGATGGTATCGTGTTAATGATGAGGATGGTATCTTGTTAATGATGATGATGGTACCTTGTTAATGGTGAGGATGGTATCTTGTTAATAGTGAGGATGGTGTCTTGTTAATAGTGAGGATGGTATCTTGTTTATGGCGAGGATGGTATCTTGTTAATAGTGAGGATGGTATCTTGTTAATGGTGAGGATGGTACCTTGTTAATGGTGAGGATGGCATCTTGTTAATGGTGAGGATGGTCTCTTGTTAATGATGAGGATGGATCTTGTTAATGGTGAGGATGGTCTCTTGTTAATGGTGAGGATGGCATCATGTTAATGATGAAGATGGTATCTTGTTAATGATGAGGATGGTATCTTGTTAATGATGAGGATGGTATCTTGTTACTGGTAAGGATGGCATCTTGTTAATGGCTAGGATGGTATCGTGTTAATGGTGAGGAAGGTCTCTTGTTTATGGCGAGGAAAGTCTCGTGTTTATCGTATATTGTTAATGATAAGGATCGTATCTTGTTAATGGTGAGGATGGTCTGTTGTTAATGGTGAGGATGGCATCTTGTTAATGATGAGGATGGTATCTTGTTAATGATGAGGATGGTATCGTGTTAATGATGAGGATGGTATCTTGTTAATGGTGAGGATGGCATCTTGTTTATGGCGATGAAGGTCTCGTATTAATGGTGAGGATGGTATCTTATTAATAGTTAGGATGGTATCGTGTTAATGGTGAGAGTGGTATCTTGTTCATAGTTAAGATGGCATTGTGTTCATGGAGAGGATGGTCTCTTGTTAATAGTGAGGATGGTATCTTGTCGATGGTGAGAATGGTATCTTGTTAATGGTGAGGATGGTATCTTAATAATGAATAGAATGGTATCGTGGTGATGGTGAGGATAGTACCTAGTTAATGGCGAGGATGGTCTGTTGTTAGTGGAGATGATAGTATCTTAATAATGACTAGAATGGTATCGTGGTGATGGTGAGGATAGTACCTAGTTAATATGGTCTCTTGTGAATGGGGAGGATAGTATCATGTTAATGGTGAGGATAGTATTGTGTTAATGGGGAGGAGGGTATCTTGTTAATGGTGATGGTGGTATCGTGTTAATGGTGAGGATGGTATTTTGTTAATGGTGATGGCGGTATTTTGTTAATGGTGATGGCGGTATTTTGTTAATGGTGACGGTGGTATCTTGCTAATGGTGATGGTGGTATTTTGTTAATGGTGATGGTGGTATCTTGTTAATGGTGACGGTGGTATTTTGTTAATGGTGATGGTGGTAAAGATGTCATCTCGGTAATGGTAAAGATGTCATCTCGGTAATGGATGTTATCTTGTTAGTAACAAAGATGGTATCTTGTAAGTGGTCAGAATGGAATTGTTTTCTGTGCGGTGAAAATGGTGTGGTGCTATCTTGTTAATATTGTTAATGCTATCTTGTTAATGGTAAGGTGCTATCTTGTTAATGGTGAGGATATTTTTGACGTTATGTTGGTAATGTGGGTGATTGTATCTTGTTAATGGTGAGGATAGTATCTTGTTAATTATGGTATCTTGTTAATGATGGTATCTTCTAAATGGCGAGAATGGCATCAGGTTAATGGTGCGGATGGTATCTTGTTAATGATGGTATCTTCTTAATGGCGAGAATGGCATCCGGTTAATGGTGAGGATAGTATCTTGTTAATGATGGTATCTTGTTAATGATGGTATCATCTGAATGGTGAGAATGACATCCGGTTAATGGTGGGGATGGTAGCGTTAATGGTGGGGCTGGTATCTTGTTATTGGTGATGATGGTAAAGGCGTTAATGGTGGGGATGGTATCTTGTTATTGGTGAGGATGGTAAAGGCGTTAATGGTGGGGATGGTATCTTGTTATTGGTGATGATGGTAAAGGCGTTAATGGTGGGGATGGTATCTAGAAAATGATTTGAATGATATCTTGCTTACATTGACCAGAGTTAGTTAGCAGGTATTGTATTATGGAAAGGGTGATGATGGTATACCGGTAGTTCAGAGGATAATATCTTATCAAGATAGCGGATGGTGCAAATTGTTACGATAGCATTCTGATAGTTATGATGCTTGCATGTTATGGTATCGTTTCAATGGTAAATATGGCATCTTGTTAGTTGTTCGGATGGTATATTGTAAATAGTTTATTTTTCACAATCGTGCCCTGAGTCTGAGACAAACCTTGCGTACAATATAACTAGTAAACGCGACATTACGGTTAACGATACAACGTTATAGCGGATGTGTATTTGTATATAGAAAGGAAGAAGAAGAAAAAACAACTTCCAGATTTAATTTTAGGCCAGACTTATTAGTGGTACTTAATTTATACGACCATTAACCATTCCAGGTGAACATTGAAATCTCGAAAAGTAACCCCCCCAAATTGTTTGGTGCTAGTGGATGTTTATAGAAAGCCACAATTCCCATCAAAACGGGGTGGTACAGGTTAAAAAAAGGAAGTGAATTGGTTGGAAAATATAAATTATTATTTGTACTATTTATATTTTGTACAAAATATTTGGAATGTTGCAATCTATTATAACAACAGCTGAGCAGTATTTTCTCACTGCTGACGATGGCAAAATAAAGCCGAAATATTCAGTCAAAATGAGTCTTCCATTCTTGGGAGTTGCACTAATTGTATACTATGAGCAGTATTTATCTTGATATCCGCCTTGAATGGGCTGTATTATGTTTATTAGATCCTCATATGCGTCCGGTTTTATATTTAAAAGTCTCTAGGTGAAATCAATAGATTAGGCCAAACCACTAAAACAGGGGAAATGAGGAATCAAAAGTTCACATGCTACGTGCTCAAATTGCACGAACTGGCAGAGTGATATTTATAGTTGTTTCCCATACGCCGATTATTTCTGTATCTGATGTGAACACTGGACCGTTCTGTATTGATGGGTGAGACAAGTCACGGAATCCTCTTATATAACGTCTGCGTCTGTACACGATATAAGCTGAATAACTGTTAAAGCACCTCAACGGGGAATACCAGCGTAAACTAAAGAAAGCGAACTGTATATATTTTACATATATTAACAATAAAGGTTATCAGTTTTTTCGTCTTTACAAATAGCAACTTCTCGAATGTCTGATATGCAGCAGTGTATGACATAATCCTAATGAGGTTTAAGCTGTGATTTTAACAGCATTACAGCATAATACATTAAACATTTAGCCTAAATGCCGGAGACAGACTATAAAAATAACCCGTTAACAATACTCCGATTTAACACTCCTAGCTTACGTTGAACGGAACTACCATGGAAAAACAGCCTTTAGTATATTAACGTCAATCGTTAACGCTTTATAAAACAAGCCCCAGTGTCTGCAATGATAGGCGTCCGGTAAAAGTGATAAGGAAAATCACCAAGTCCGGTGTAATCAGGAACCAAAATAACACTGCCAATGGTCTCTGATTTTGACCTCTTGTCAATGCTACATGCTCGCTATCAATCCCAAATTCTCTATACCATTGGAATCCTGACCACTGTAGTCTATCAAATGGTATCACGACCAAAGTGGCTTGTTAATACGCCAGACAGATCCGGCAATCTCTAGGCTATGGCAATGTCATCGAGACGGCTCAATCATTAGCTATTTACAATTCTGCAGACGAGCCATTCTTAATACTGGATCAACAACATGAACGCTTCCCGCAAGTGGGTCAGCTGGTTAGGAACATTATATTAATCTTTATCATAAATCACTATACGTATGTTGTATTTAATAAACTATATATATGTGTGACAGGTATGAGTAACGCAATTTGGTTAGTTTGTTTCCTTGATTGGCGTTTAACGCCGTACTTAAGGCTATGTCACTCACATGACAGCGTGCCAGCCCAATTGGTGAAGGAAACCACCCTCAGCAACACACAAATGTTAGACAAGACAAGACAAAAACAGGACAGACACAATACGACGACATCACGAACAGATCGGCTTCATGTTGCCTTTTAGCTCCGAGAGCACCAGGGCAACAGGGAGCTCCCTACCAACCCTCCGCACTTGGGGTGATTTATATAATTAATAGCCGTAACAAGTTGTTCATTAAAACAGTTATTCGTTGTCACAATGGGCTAAAGACTCTGGAATACCTGTACATCAAATAGTAAGAATTTCCCCTGTTCGTTCGGTCTCTGGTACATGCAAATATGATCTTGAATTTTTTTTACAATAAATCATGCAAATGGGGAATTCTACACTGTTATATAATTAATAGAAGTATTAAAGTGGTTAATTATTTTATATCCTGCAACGGGCATTTCAGTAAACGATATCTAAGCTGCAACCCTTCGTTCTCGAAAATAAAACTGTACAAAGCCACATAGCATAGATTAAATGCTTACTTGAATGCAATACACTTAAAGCATCAAAAGTGATATGAATTCTTCTTGTATAGCATATTCTTCTTTTTTGAATGCTCTAAACTGTAATTAATTTATTCATGACCTTGACCATGTTCAAGACGTTTACAAAAAGCTCGAGAGTGTCCGTACATTCGTCCGGTCCAGGGATAACTGAGAAAGAGTGACCACAGATTTGTTAATGGCTATAATGTCCTTGACCTTAATACCACGATACTGAATCTCCAATGTAATCAATAAATTTTCAGGTTAGACATGTTTAATATAAAAAAAATTGTCCGCCGCAGAGAATGACCCGAGACAGAGATGGTAAGTGAACCCACCCACCCCCCTCGGGCCTGCTACACACACCATAATGCTATATCCCTTCTTCAATTACGTTAACATAGAGATAATAATTGACGTTGTGTACATTTCCGATACCCATAACCGTTTCACTATACACACTAACCACATGATTATTACACAACGTGCAATTGTGTGTACGTGACCCCATCCGTATTAACGTGCTTTCCTATAAATAAGGAAGTGCTCATGCGGATGTAGATTAATAATTTATCACTGACTTTGGGCCAGCAAGTGTTTACACCAGTATAAGGGGCAACGACCTCCACTTATTGTAACGTATCTAACAAGGACGTATCGTCTTGCGTAAGATTAACTGGGATTAATCGAACTTTGGGTAAAAGTTAAACGATATGCCGCGGACATTGTATTTTGTTAAGGTAAAAGAGAGAAAGAAAATAAAAGAAAGAAAACGCTGTCAGAATTCTGCCTGTTATAATATATAGGGCAAAGCTGTTGTTCGGTGAATGGTTTACGTCATATTTCATGTTGTTTCACTTATAAAACGGCGGAGAGCGGACGGAACCATGCAGATAACCCACAAAGCAACGACATGTTTCCCCGCTTAGGGAGTTTGATTAAATAGACTAGCATCCATATTAACCTCTGGTCTCCCAGAATATTAGTCTATCGAGTATAATTGAAGTCCATTATTATTATATCATGCAGTTTAACCGGAAATCCTTTGTAAACATGTAGATGGGCTCTCTGTCGACACAATCAATGCTTTTTAATTGTATCTCCAGTGTCCTAAATCAGTTACAAATGACTTATTCCTTGTATTTGTCTAAGTGATGTACCTCTATGGACAAACATTTGTATATTAAATGGGTCTGGGGCACACACTTTAAGGCATTCCAATATAACACGTATATTTGGTACATATATATACGATTATAGGCAAGCACAGTTTTCTGTCTCTCATTAAAATCAATATATATAAATTAAGCAGACAGCCGCTTTAACATGCAATGAATTAAAAAAAACAGACCCATAGAGAACAGGTATCAGATGTTTTGGAATAGAACGGAGACTACGTGCCGGACCGTTAATGTATTCGATCTTTACAATGTGCTCAGTAGAAATAGGTTAGCCTGTTCTTCACACATGGCTGAGTAGATAAAAAACACATGAAATGTATTCAGACAAGCTTAGATTTTAGGGAACCTACATAATATTAACAATGATATAATAGCCACACATTTTACAGACAGTGCTAAACTCAATGCTAAGCCAAAGGAAATAAGAAATCTATAATAGAATCAGACAAATTTAGACAATTAAAATGAGAGGTGTACATAGGAATTGGATTTACTTACCGTGTTTAGCATCAATGGCTTCAACCTTACATGGAGAGTGTTTAGATTCGGTCGAATCGGACAGCGCATCATCGGCCATTTCAATACACAGTTAAACCGTAGTATTTACTTAAATTGTTAATTAATTAATCTAACGATGTTATATAGAAATGACACCGCCTAATGAATATGACACCTTGTCTGGAGCCTCGTACAGGCCCAATATTCTATTATACACCTGCAGGAGTCTTGCGGTTAGCACACACTGATGGACTACATTTCCACTCACACCATTGTGTTTGTATCAAAAGATGCTTCAAAAGGCGTTGAATTGTGAGTTAAATGGCAATTGAGTAATCAAATCCGTCTTATATACGCTTCTATATCCATGTGAAAACCGGCAAATATGCTAAATAAATGAATCAGGAACCGGTAGCCTAACTACGCACAAGACACACTGTACGGCAAGTCCTTTTATTTCCTCACGGTCACTTCAAGGACATACCGTTTTACTCCGGCGAATCGTTATAATTATTGTCGGTTTAAGGCATATTTTGTTGAACAAATATCAACCACAGATAGGTCAAAGGTTAATATTTCACAGGTTAGGAATGTCCTCAAACTGATGACAATGGTATTTAATGGTGATCACAGTATGGCAATGTGACAAACACGTGCACATCCAACAGATCGATATCGGTATAAAAAAAAGCCCCTAGTGCTGTAGAACTAAACCGTCTTCAGGTGGCATGCCTGAACCATCGGTGGATAGCCAGGAATTATATATGTTATAGAGGAGGTTGGAATCTGATGTAACTGAGTCTCATAATGAAACCAGCTGATATATTGCGTGTTAGATCAGTCCATAGCATAACAGCTCATGTTTATTGACATTCCTCATATAATTCCTGTGATAAATTATTTATATGTCATTATTTCACAATTTAATTCATTCAATTTTCCCCAAATTGAAGTCATACGATTAGGATCGCCAGCTTTATTTCGTCGGGTTTCTGTCATAGAGATCAGATGATAAAGCTCGTCAGCTCGCCACATATTTGCTCATTTCAAATTCAGACCGCCCAATATAGCTCTTTTAACGCAGTCGATATAAAGCTAGGGTGACATCCGCCAGACATATATCTGCCCAATTTGCACTGAGATCAAATGTTTATCTATCGACCAAGGCAACACATAGACCGGCTTAAATTGTCCGCCCAGTTCCAAGAATACAAAAGATTAATTAAAATTTACAAACTTTTAAAAATACCGACAAACACTATTGATTCCGTATAGAAACAATCGCTTCACTGACAACGTTCTCTTTAAATAAGCATATTAGTAAGTTGACATCAACAAGTTGTTTTTAATATCATGTTTGTAAGTTGATTAACTTCATCCCCGGAGATCAAGGAAACTAGAGCTGTGTCTATGGTATCTGGAACATGCCAATTGAGGCGAAAATCACTGGTTGTCTAAGAGACGACCCAGACCAACTACCGGTACACTTTTATCTATTAGATGTTTATATGGAAGGAACATGCCTTCCTGGTCGATGCAATTATTCGAACGTGCCCGGATACAGGCTGCCTTTATTTAAACAGTTGAAAGAGATAGCCTGGCACCCAGCCTTACACTAACGCGTGGGTAGCGCACTACATGCTGTAATACTCGAACACGATTGCACTGAACGGCATGGAGCGCTGTAGTCTATATATCTGATCATTCTGGGGTATTCTTCTTATAGATTTGATTATCATCGCTGTTACCACAAGAGTAATTGCTCTATGTTGCTTTAAGAAACTGTAACGTTTAACACAGTTGAACTGTTACATATTGTATTTGTTATCCAGACGATAGGCATGTAGGCCTTGTTGACCCCCCTAATGTCGCCCCCCTCCTAATGTCGTCCCGGCGACATTAGGGGGGACCAGGTTGGGGCGGCATTAGGGGTGAATGTCGCTGTTCTAAAAAAAGGACTACTGCAAATACCCCCCCTAATGTCGTCCTTAAGGATTGTAGTGCAACAGATAGGGGCCTTGGCTATGGAGTGGGGCACATGTGTCTGT
>JAQQZZ010045569.1:0-10251 GCA_030265115.1 Mopalia vespertina | reverse complement strand
TAACAGAACTGAGATAAGGGGAGATCAATACATGAGAGGTTAACAGAACTGAGATAAGGGGAGATCAATACATGAGAGGTTAACAGAACTGAGATAAGGGGAGATCAATACATGAGAAGTAAACAGAACTGAGATAACAAGAGACCAATATGTGAGAGGTTAACCGAACTGAGATAACCAGAGACCAATACATGAGAAGTTGACAGAACTGAGATGGTCGCTAACAACAATTTCTAGTTGTTCTAAGACTATAACAGTTAGGTGTCAATTTTAAAAGTTCAAACTTCAGAACTGTTTTTAATCCACTGCCAATGTGATGACAGAGGTATTTGACACACATCCAAGTCGTGTATCTCCCTTTTAAACCCCTAAATACATACAGCTTATTCGTTAAGAGTTACAGCCTTTTCTAATATTGTTAGTTCTTACTGATCATATTATATGACTGTTTACATTGGGCCAAGTCTGTTCTCTCTCATTTTTATCAAATAAACTAATGGGCCCAGTTGCTCAAAGCACTATTAAATTTAGCCTCTATTAGATGATGTCCTGCCATATTTAAGGTCTATCTCTAGCCCGGTATTCGCAATTTAATCTGGTATTAGCAACTAATCGCCTTTCGAGCAACTGTCCCATGGCGATAGATCACCTGTGTTTGTGCTGTCCTGAGCCATATCCATGACACCAGTCATGTCATAACCTCCCCGCTTCAGGAATGAGGATTCTCTGCCCTTGCCACCACTGCCCTTCCTGTTTGGTCGGCCAATGACGTACATAGTCTCAGCTCGACGAACATGCTCAGGACTTGTTGTCTAAAAATACAGGTACAAGAAAATATTTGTACTTGGAGAATCATGACATTGATTAAAGGGAAAGACACGTATTAAAATAACCTTTATAGTCAAAACAAATACATTTGTATTTGTTGGGTATATAGAGCATTACCCACATGACATGAAGGAAATGCAAAAGACTGGTACAAAACTGACATTGATTCTTCAGTTTATTAACAAACTCTATCCGCTGGATCTGTTTTTTCAATTTAGATTAATTTTAAATTATGATAAACATTACAGGCTTACCTCCCCTTGTGCATCTGGGAACACATCTCTGACGTCCGTTTTAGCATGTTTGTGACGTTTTTTTAGCGTAGCTGATACTGTATCTACACGTTTCTTAACCACAGCTGCCTGACTTAATGTCAACGTTGACATGAGAGTCTCCAAATCTGCATCCGAAAGGTCTTTGCCATCTGTAATAAGTCATTAAATATTCACAAACGAGAGAGAGTAAGAAGATAATTAGTCTCATAGCAGCATACATCGATGGTGGACATGGCGTTTTGTCATCTAAATGATAATTAATGGAGCATCATACAAAATTGTATATCCATACGCGCAGCCGTTAGCAAGTCCCATTATAAAATTTCATCTAAAATCTGATTTTCAAACATTTTTCTCTCACCTTCGAAAGTGGAAGCCAACTGGCCATAACCAGCTTCTTTCAACCAGGCCAACTCCTGTTCTCCCTCTGGAAATAGAGAGATAACCAGCTAATATAATACAACTTGATAGGATTAATACCTTGACACGTTGACAAAATGAAACCTGATCACTTGTAACACAAGTCTGGAGGAGTGAAGAAATAGAGAGATAACAATTTCATACAATTTTATAGGATTGATACCATAGCAAAATGAAACCTGATCACTTGTTACATAAGTCAGGAGAAGTAAAGAAAAATAAAAAAATAAAGCTAATACAACTTTATATGATTAATTCCTTAAAGTGATGCTCATCTCTGCAATAAAAAGCATATAGGTAAAATGGGCATCATTTCTTGTGTTGAATTATGCTCTCTAATTTTCTAATCGAGCTACATGTATATCCATTTTATAATTGGATCTTAAACATTGTGTATTGATTAAACTACAGACAAATTCATCCACGCGGCCACATCTTGCTACTTTAATCACTAAACAGAAGCCCTCCACAAATATTTACCGACCAAATATGTTTCTTGTCACATTAGGGGGCCTACGTCAAGTGACCTATAGTCGACCGTTTATAGTAGGTTTTACCATTGACAGTTCACACATGATAATAACCCATAACACACAAGAGTGTAAGTCCTGTGCGTCAGGAATAGGGTTGGCCACGCCCAAAATGTCAGCTACCAATGGTTGTAGGTAGGTATATACTTGTAACCCTCTTGTGACTTTATAAGATGAAGAAACGATACATCCATATCATATTTAAGTATTTTTAATGGAAACCTTTCAAGGGATATTGCAGCCAGGAGCATCACTTTAACAAAATGAAATCTGATCACTTGTTACACAAGTCTGGAGGAGTAAAGAAAAAGATAGATACATGTAACAAGCTTATATAACTTTATAGGATTGATACCATAACAAATTTTTATAATAAGTCAATATGCAGATGACTATAAAATATATTTACAAGCTATAATAATAAGAGTTTTAGTAAACCCAACATACATCCTCGTGGGGGTGCTCGTGGGATAACCATGGACCAACAGATGTTGTCTCTGAACGGGGATAATAATATGACTGACCACCAGATGCTGTCTCTGAATGGGGATAATAATTTGACTGACCACCAGATGTTGTCTCTAAATGGGGATAACAATATGACTGACCACCAGATGCGGTCTCTGAACGGGGATAATAATTTGACTGACCACCAGATGCTGTCTCTGAACGGGGATAATAATTTGACTGACCACCAGATGTTGTCTCTGAATGGGGATAATAATTTGACTGACCACCAGATGTTGTCTCTGAATAGGGATAACAATTTCACTGACTATGTGGTGTTTTGCATTGAATGGAGATAATAATTTGACTGACCATCTGGTGTTTTGCACTGGTCCTCCTCTTCCTCAGGTTTCTTGTTGATCTCTATGTCCCGATATTCTGCCCAGTAATCAGCGAACAGATGTTCAGCTGCCGTTGACTGGTGGGTCTGGGCAGCCATAATCTCCAATCAGATCCTCATATAATATTATTTTGAGTCTACATGACTAACTGGGACATCTGCAAGGAGAGCAGAAACAGAATTATTGGCTTGTAGTTTGTTGGCAGCACAAAATAAACGAGACAAAACTAAAATTCAAATAACATGGTGTAACTTTATAACAGTGTGTGTAAATTTGCTGTAAATGGCATGTACATTGTGTATGTAGACAGCACAAGAAAAAGGTTTAGTATTGCCTCTCACAGTCTCAGCTCAGAGTGCACCAGAGCAATGGATTCTCCAAGCAACCACCATCATGTACAAGGTTGTTGGCTGGAGCTTCCTGAACACTGCTTAGTCATCTCTCAGCTGAATACTTGCGGGAAAATGATTATCCACATTCTCTGTACAAACCCTGAGTTAAATGCTATAACTACCAATAGACGGCATGTCTGTCATGTACATGTAAGACAGAATATGATTTGTTAGTTCTGGATTAGGGTTAATACTACACATATAAACCCTAAACCTAACACTAAACTAAACACTAACACTACCCCTTAACTAAACACTAACATCAACCCAACCCTGACACTAACCCTCAACATACATTGTAACACTTAAAGTGACATCATATCTGAATACATGATGAATGTACCAAATAGACCTTCAAATATATGAACTCTATCAACAACAAAACCCTCTTCATGTAATAAACTGGGCTTCCCAGAATCACTTACCATAACAATAATACAGCTGCCTTGGGAGTACAAGAGCTGATTCTGAAACCACTACAGGATTGCTGAATATCTCTCAGGTGAGAAAGCGGTTAGAAACCACTACAGGATTGCTGAATATATCTCACTGTCAGGTGAGAAAGTGTTAGATACCACTACAGGATTGCTGAATATCTCTCAGGTGAGAGAGCTATTAGAAAAATACAGCTCTGCTATAATACATACCGCTACATGTACTTGACATCTACATGGCTCATAAAATACTCAAGATTTACATTGTTAGTTCACATTAATGCAGAACAATTTTAACATTCACCAGAGAAATGCTAGTCAAACTCAAAGCCATTTTGTTTACAAAGCAAATTGACTACATGCACATTGTAACTGCTGAATAGTATCCAGCGAACAGCACACATTACATATGTGTACCCAATGAACATGATGAGAGGAGAAATGTTATACAAATAATGTTATAGATACATGTAAATGCTTCCTAGGTAAAATAATGTTTCTCTGATACACCGTCTGTAGTCAGAGGAACTCTTGTTTGGTTGCTTGTTTGTTGGTTTGATTGGGGTTCAATGTAGTACTCAAGAGTATTAATGCTTAAAAAGGAAATATTGTCTATTTCATACTCTTCCTTGCTTAAATACATGTACGATGGAAAACCAAGAGGAAACCTCGTAAAAAAAAAAAAAAAAAACCACGAATGCCTGGGCCACATCATGTGACTGCCTCATATATTGTACCTGATGGTTGAAAGGCAGACTCGAAACTGTGGATAGCGTATGTACATGTACATCGAAGTACATGTAGGATCAGTAAGCAGACACGCTAACCAGTAGGCAACAGCTGCGTGCTTGAGGAACTATTGATTATTCGTTTGATTGGGGTTCGACGTCATACTCAAGGGTATTTCACTTATATGACGACGGATTGTAAACTTCACACTGTTCTTTGCCTAATTACAGCGGAAACCCGGAAGGAAACCTCATAAAAACCACCGTCACAATTGCCTGAGCCACATCGTGTGACTACCTCAAATACCCGTTAGTCGAAAGGCAGACTGGAGAATTAGGCCACACAAACAATTTAGTTAAGATTATCTTTTATACAACAGCAGATTTACATCTTCACGTCTCAAGCATCCATGTGTGAAGGGAATTACTTCTGTACACTACATGTATGTATTCTGGACATATATTATGATAGCTTCTCAACCCCACATTTGTATTAAATGTAGGAAAGCTAATGCAGATATAACACTTTTTATTTTCAATTTCTACTTGTATTTTCAGAAAATATTTATATAACATTCACAACCATGACAAATATTTGCATTTCATGCTAAATTAAGAGCTACAGATACAAATTGAAATCCATTCATTTACAAAAAAACAGCTTCAGTCGTTGTGCATTATGAATTCCCACAAGCTCACATGTTAACATTGAGCAGTGTTATATTTGTTGTGCTCAAACACCAGTAGGGTTCCTGAACATTCAGCCTGTCATATTCTGAAGGCTGGCTCAATTGGGGTCAAACTCATAGAATGTAATAGGAGATAAACTGGGCTATAAATAATTTTAATAGGTACTCTTCTGAATAAATCTACAATACTATGTACATGTAAGTACCAAGTGTACAAAATTTGCTCTATAGGCTTAAATAAACTTTTATATTTATAACTTTCAGAAAAATTCACAAATCTTTCTTTACACACAAAATTAACAAGGTATAAGAACATGTTCATGGATTCATGCTGAACATAAACAAAATTGTTTAAGTTTATTTCTGTCGAGTACTGGTCAATCAAATATTTGGGGAGGAGGGGAGGGGAATTTTGCATGCAACAAGACTTCTTTTGACAAAGATCATATCGACATGAACATATCGTGCTATCGTAAATGATTTCAGCCATGTTAATTATGGTATCCTGGATTAACCTTATAAACAGAGCTATTCTATTTCTTTTTGATCCACTATTAGAGCATTTACTCCTGGAATCCTTCACCCAACACTTTCTTATCTTACATGTATTGTATGTGAACCAAGTACATACATGTAGATTATAATAATAGCACTGCCAACATTTACCTGTCCTTGACATTTAAACCCGGAGAATAAAAGATAGAAAAACAGCCTGAATCATTGGTGTTAAGTATTCCTTACACCTGTACACCATTAATATCAAATAAAACTGAAAGGTGGCCCATAAATACCACAAATTAGGTACATACATGTATTATTCCTCAATTATTTAACATAGATACATGTACTGTAAAAGGTGTAATATTTAAATTGTTTAAAAATATTCATCCACATTTTTTTTCCAGGAGGCTATTTGACACAGTGATCTCGGCATTAATAAAACACACAATCTAAAAACAATTTCACTTTTATTTTAGAGTTGGGACTTCAACTTTGGAGGGTGGGGGAAGGACTTAACTTAAAACATGCCAAAACACAAAAATACTAGACTAGCTTACAACATAGTGCAATATTAACACCCAATTTAATATGATGTCGTGGAATAATAGCTCTCATTCAGTCCCAGATAAAAATCAAGGTTTTGGACTTCTGCATGGAAGAACTTATCCTTGCATTGGACAACCGATCAAATTCTGTTAATAAAGTTCTCGTCAACGAGTTACATGTACATGTAGACCTGTGCATGATTGGCTTTTCTCGCACTTTCTCACATTACTTGTCATGTACAGGCAGTCAGTCAGTCAACGTGTTATCGCTAACATCACATGATGTTTTACCTAGAATAAATGATAATTACGCCAATAGTGCACCTTAATGTCGTCAACCTCCACTTAAAGGTTGTCTGTACCATAGAACAACAATGACAATATTAGGGTTTGATTGATTGGTGTGTTATGTCATGCTGAAGGGTATTTCACTTAAAAGAAAGAGTCTCTATATGAAGTGTTATCCAACAATAATTGACAATAGCACAACCATAAAATCTATAATTTGAAATACCTGCGTTTTGATAATGTTGGAAAGTTAATCTTCCTCAGTGCTAAGTAAAGATAGCAATGCTACACTTGGATGTTGAGAAGTGCACTGCTCACCCAAAAATAGCTTGTGGGGAAATAATGTTTATATATTTTATTTGCTTAATTAAGAGTTTACATATATGTACATGGAGTAGGCGGACTGGAAGTGTGTTTGTCAGTTCCGATCATACTAATAAACGACATCACTACAAGGCTTAGCAGCCAGGCTATTTGAGCTGACAAGGTAAATAACACGGGTCAATAATAAGGTTTGAGGTAATAATCAGACTTAATTTGGGCCAACAGAAGAGACTGCCTCATTAGAGGTAGATGTTCTGGTTTTATTAAACAAGATCTCAAACATACATATAGAGGTTTGTTGGTTTATGTCTTGCATGACCAAGCTGGCGCTGTTGGAAAGAATGGACTGAACGGGGTCTTCCCATGTGGTTATGGAAATTTATTTCAGGAGGACTGTTTTATAGGTGTCCTTTGTTTGCAGTGTTTGTCTAAATTTGAATTTTTCTACTGATTTTGACAATGTATCCAATCTTCAATGAGGACTGTACATGTATTATGAAGCACAATTGCTTTATTTTTCATAACATACTGCACATTTATGTGTTTGAAAATTCAGCAAAGCAGCTTCTAATGCAAATGTCCATTTATCTCAAAAAATTTTAGAGGACCGATTTTAAGGTTCTGACGGAAAATATAACAGCACAGGCCTGTATGACCTAACAAATATTAGTTAAACTTTTAAATCGGTCCTCATAAAATAAGTTTGCATAACCATGGGAGACCCTGGTTCAGTCCATTCTCCCCAACAGCACAGACTGGTTAATATTTCAAGCAAACAGTGTATGGGCAAACAGTGTATGGGTAAACAGTGTTTGGGCCAACAATGTATATGGGCAAACAGTGTATGGGCAAACAATGTATATGGGCAAACAGTGTATGGGTAAACAATGTATATGGGCAAAAAGTGCATGGGTAAACAGTGTACATGTATGAGCAAACAATGTACATGTATGGACAAACATTGTATGGACAAACAGTGTGCCTGTCTAGGGACACCTGCAATATCATCTCTGGAAGCAGGCTGGAACAAGCACAAGATACATGTACTAAGCAATGTTCAAGACTACAAGTTATGCAGAGTCCCTCTGCAAGGCACAACAACAAAATCAGATTCCCTTTGTAACCCTTGGAGAGGAACAAACACAACCCCCTCTTCTGATTTCACAAAAAAACTCTCCATGTATCGAGAGTAGACATGTACATTCAAATTAGTTTACATGTAGCACATGTACAGGAATGATTTGAGAAGACGAAGTAATAGTCAATTTGATTTAGCTAATTAAAAGCAAAGAAAAATGTACTGGTAACAGTTTTTTTTAAATGACCTACATGCAGTCATTTAACAGAGCATGACGAGCTAGGGCACATGTTGACATATAATATTCAGGTAAATGTCGCATGAAAAAATAGCACTTGAAAAACAATTAATCATTATAATTGACCCAATGGTCAGTCCAAATAATGAAGGTTAATAAATACTGATCAATGATTAATAACTAACCACCAAAATAGAATGTTGAGATCAATTTGACATTTACTGATATACGGTTTGTAAAACAAAAAACATGTAGATGTAGCCAGATTGACTAATTGGTGTTTTACGCCGTGATCAAGGGTATTTCACTTTATATAATGACAGCGGTGTATTCCAACAATTATTGACATATTATTAGAACAAACATAAAATGTAAAGTGTTTTGAAAAAGTTAATCCTTCTCCAGTGCTGAGTAAAGACAGCATTGCTTCACTCAGACAAAAACAAACTGATGTTAGCTAGAGGACTGTGTAGGGAGATTAATCAACCTTCCCATAATGCAATACTGGTTAAACCCAAGAGATATTCTAATCAATTGCCTACATGTAGGTGCATGTTAGTAAAACTAGAAAGAGCAAAACCAAATTAAACACTATATGTTTGCCCTGCAGGCTGCTGACAATAATTCACAGGTTAAACAGATCATTAGGCACATCAGGCATTCAAATTAGTACCGGTTTGTAGATCTCAGACCTAAAATAATTACAGATTTATATAGCCACTATTATTTACTGGTCTGTTGGAGCAGTGATTATTCTTATGCCAAATCTTCTAAATTCAGAAATGTAGGCCAGTAAGACAATTTAAAGGCGGATACATGTAACAATAATTTTTATTTATTTTTTTTCTATAGTCAATATTTTATAATTTAATAAATACAAAGAAAATAATTTTAAGCGAAACCTTGAATAATTTTAAGGACAGTAAAAAAATGTATTTTGGCTGAAAAAAATAAAATGCATCTTTTGAGCAAACTGAATAAGCTGATACAATATTTTGTTTTACATTAAATTTTATTCAGAGGTCTTACATGTATTTAAAATGCTGCAAATTGTAATTCTATTCAATAAAAAATAAAATTTTACTTAAAGGTGGTCAAGGAAATAATGTTGATCAATGCCTGCAGGTACATGTAGATGTCTATGTAGATCTAAGTCATTTGTAATTAAAACAATAAACGAAATAGATATACAATCAATTGAAACAGCCTGGTACAGATACATTAATCTATTTTCATACATGTAAAATCTGTTATATTTATAAGTGAGACTTGGGTCTGAATTAATATACCTGTGAACAGAGAATGAGAGAAAGTCATTTACCTAGCTTACCTGTATGTTATATGACCACACCCTAAGCTGGTCTCCCCAGCCCTGTACTAGTCAATAGTAGAAGTAGTGAGACAATAGCCACACATACCTGTAGTACACAGGCATATAATCAGGCTGACAAATAGCTAGGGATTAATGAAAAGCCAATGAGGCCTCTCATCTTCTAGAACACTAGATGTGTGCACGTACTATACATTAACATGTTGCCAATGTATCACAACAGTAGGTGTGCTTAGTTTTCTTAACAATCAAAAATGAATGGCACTGCCAGTTTTCAAATTTTTCTTTATCTAAATGTTATACCTTTGATCTAAAGAAGAAATGCTATACCTTTGACAGAAGTGGGAGAGTATTTTTGTACATGTAGTCAGTAGTTAGCAACATTTTAAAATTAACACACATGTGGAGGATTTCTGGGGAAATTGAAGATTTGGACTGACAACAATTTGAGAGATTTGTATTAAGGAGCCCTCTGACTATAAAGGGCAGTTTGTTTGAAGAGTAGCAATGAGGTCTTTACTTAGCACTGGAGGAATATTAACTTTCCAACATTATTGAAATGCTTCACATCTTGGTTGTACTAGTGTCAATTTTCGTTGGAATACATTGCCGTCATATAAGTGAAATACCCTTATGCACGGCGTCAAACACCAATCAATCAATGTATTAAGGACATACAGATGTGACATCCTGAAAAAATCCTTGCTTCGGTTCTTTGTTTGATTAGGGTTTTATGCTGTTATTTTATTGGAATGACGGCTGCCAGCCCCATGGATGAAAGGAAACCACTCTCGACACCACTG
>JAQQZZ010045547.1:0-10252 GCA_030265115.1 Mopalia vespertina | reverse complement strand
ATTGAAATACATTAAAATCCCATTAAAAACAAAGTACGGAAAAATTTCATCATGCCAATGTAACAGACAACCAAGAAAACGCATAATTAGGGCCAGTGATTGAAAAGAATATTGTCTTTTTCTGCTGTTTACCATGATAATAATTTCTTTTCGCTATCACCTGTGGGTCAAAATCATACCAAAATGTGGGTAAAACCCCCTGAGGCCTATCAGACACTTTCTTTGTGGCCCCAACACTCACAATTGTCTGGACAGAACCATGATATAATAGTTTGATGAATTTGGGATAGGAACCTGGATAATTTTCTAGAAACTTATTTGGAGTCAATACCTGTATTCCTCAATATTAATTTATTAACCAATTAATGTCAATTTATACCAAATATTACTTTTTAGAATAAAAATTGTAATACATTATGTCAAAGACATAATTTTACTTGATGTTTAAATAAAATTTTACCTGTTTAGTCATGTAACACATATTATTCGGTTTAACTGAAGACAGGTAGATGAATAAATATTACTCTACTCATCTGTGTTGATCTCCTTTTTGGAAAGAAAAAAAAAATGTCCTTATGATTGCTGACAAAATGTGATAAAAACGAAACTTGGCAAAATTTTTATACCATTGGGCTGGCATGCCATCATACATGTAGGAGTGAAATAACCTTAAGCACAGGGTTTGTTAAACCCTAACCAAGCAAAAATAAAATACTAATTATTTATAGTCAAGTCTTAAAGACTTTTTAAAAAAATAAACAAGCACAAAAGCTTGATACATTGAGTACTTTTGGAGATAGAGATCCGAATATGACAGGAGGTAGAGTGGAGATGGATGGATGGACAGACGAATGGACAGACAGATGGATGGCACCTATTTTAAGATACCCCACAGGGGTATAAACAAATTTGGAAGTATAATTTTTTTAAAAGTAATATGCTGTTGGTACATTATTTCATCTTAAAGTATTAAAAGTATCTAAAAGAACTGCTTATGTTGGCTATATATCATATTAATGATGTCCTACTTCGATGTACTGCGTTCACAGCTTCAGGGATTAGCAAGTCACACGATGTGGCTCCGGCAATCATGGGAGGGATTTGATGAGGTTTCCAACATATTTTAACAAGGAAGATGCAGTGTGAAATGGGCAACCATTCGTAATAGAAGTGAAATAATCTTGAGCATGCAGTTAAATCTGAATCAAACAAACAAACAAACATATAAATGATGAGAATAGACCCTGCTGTTGTAAAATAACACATTAGCAACAGAACAACAGAAAATCATCGTAACCAATGGTCCCTGTGGATCATTTTTAAATTTTAATTAAATCACAATTATAGTATTAATATTGGAGTGAGTTGATATCGCAAAACGTTCACACTATTATCTCTTAATCTCATAAACTCAGATTGGATTGCGTACCCAAGAAAATTGGTTTTAGACCGACGACTGATAGTTTCTTGGAGTACCGTACAATTTAACCAAGATGCTTGTATTACTTTCAAAACTTTATCTTGTACATGTAGTGAACAAAATCTTTCAAGTATTGATTGATTGATTAAATGATCATCATTTCGATAAAGTAATGTATGATTGGAAGACAAATAAAAAAAGAAATAAAGAAACAAATAAACGTTAAAAAAAAACAACAACCCCAAAAAAGTCATAACTTAATTTGGCTGCTTACTCCAATCAGACACGCCGCGAAAGGTAACTTTAACAGCGCGGGACCACCACCGGTGGAATATTCTCTGATTGAATGATTTACGAAAGGGGTGCTATAATTTTCAACTCTGATATACTTCAATCCCTTTTTGTCATTCAACTAAAAACAAAATCCTTCGTACAAATCTACCGTAAACTATACACGAAGACCTTTATAATTGCCCCAAAATTATTTCAAACACCGTCGTCTTGCCTCTAAATGTGTGGCGAGTGCAAATATCACTGCCTGAGAGATAAACAAAATAGTGCATTATAACAATGAAACCACCTATGACGACTTTCCTCATTTACGTAAGCATTTAAGACCAACGCTCTCACTTTGTTTCATAAATTGAATAGAGTGTTTTAATTGTTGTGTACTACACCACAGATGTTTCAATAAGTATTCATGCAAGTAGTCCGGACTTGAGATGTCCATCCTCCTTCCTCCATTCTTCCTTCATTCCACAGTTGCGACGCTCGAACAAAGATGTAAGCAAAGGTGAGATATTTAGAGTGACTCAGCGTCAACAGAAGGGCTAAAGATTAGTCGAGTGTTTTATAGTTTAATGGGAAAGTTTCAAATTCTGTCTTTTTGTAAAATTCGGTAAAATATACATGCAGTTCCGCCCTGTGTAGTGTGCATGGGCGTGAGTGTTGATACTCGGGTCGTCGGATGACGAAGATTCACCTGTCATTTGTCAGATTGATGTTTTGTGTGGATTGATTGATTTACTCTATAATGTATATGCTCCTAAAGGAACGCTTGTTACAGCCACTTATTCATATCAGGACGTTATATTTTACATAGTAGGTCAAGTTGTAAGCAGGGAATTCGTTCTTTTTTCTGTCATTCCGCCATGTTGGTTTTGTGCTGTTCATGTTTCTTTTGTAACAGTGTTCGAATAAACCAGGTCTTGATACCTTACTTTGAGTAATCATTTCAATTGTGAAAATGTAAGCCGTTGCTTTTTCACAATCGATGCATATGTGACTGAGTTAGCTAAAATCTCGGTGCCAATCTTTATCTACTCAAAAATAGAAGCGATGCACAAGTGTAACAAGATATTTACAGTAAAAGGGAGGTTACTCTGTGTAAACCAATATAACAAGATTTATCGCTCAAAGTCATGGATATATAAATTTTAGTTATTAAACTTACTTGCATTGCATTTAATTAGCCAACCTGTTTGCCAGATCTTTTGATTAACAGTCACATTTTAATTTGAGTAGAAAATCCTATTGTACTATAATAGTAATTTTACATTTTTTTCTGGCAGGAGAGCTAGAGAATTAATTTCAAGTAGATTATATGTGTAAAAAAAATCTTAATATAGGAGACTTTTCATAATGTCTTTATCTTTCTGCAGTTTTGTTTGGGGTTCTGTCAGGTAGACTTTTACTTGAACTGAAAAAGGATGCCTCGGTTTTTCAAAATGTTGATTATAACGATTTAGATTAGACATTCTATTGTTTATGTTATTTATTTACATCTTATGGCCTTGCTGGACCTTTGGGTTTGTTTGATTTGTTTGTTTGGTTGTGGTTTAACGCCGTATTTAAGGCTATTTCACTCATATGATGGCGTGCCAGCCCAGTGGGTGAAGGAAACCAACCTCAACACTCCTGGCAACAAAGACAAGACAGGTCAAAGACATGACAATCACAGGACTCAATACAAGGACAGCACACACAGATCAGCTTCATGTTGCCCCTTAACCTCGAGAGGGCAACAAAAAGCTGAGATCTCCCAACCCACCAATGGACAATTATCACAGAGTAAATTATGGAAACAAAATAACACTAGCCTATTTATACTTATGCGGACTTTTATATAAAATAACAATGAACATGATGTGGGAATATATTAATTAACATTAAAAATGATTATATCTATGTATAGAATATATCTATACTTCCTCATAATATTACACGAGGAACATATATGCAGAGATTAGTATGTAAATATATTTGGACATCTTGAATATTCAGGATTACAAATATTAGATTTAGTGAGGATCAAATATTATTTTTTGAATTATTTAACATTGATAGAAAAAAAAGTTTTTTTTGGTGGTTTATTTCTCAGAATATAATATAAGAAGACTAAATAAATTTTACAAATTGATCTCAATGGACATTTTTTGTCTGTCTAACCATAGGAAATCATATAAAAACACAAACATATGTCTGACGACCTGGAAAACTTACACAAAATCAGGAACCATTGTGACAGTGATGCTTACTTACAAGCATGGTCCTCCTTCATTTGATTTACACCGTTGCGGTCTTACCTCCATGATATAGGGTATAGTCCGCTTGGTCATAAACCAGGACCTTGTTTTGTAGTGATATTTGGTTAATTTCGGCTAAGGAAATTTGGGTTTATCCCAAAGTTACAGTTTAGATTGAAAAGCTCGATGGTACTTGGTGACTTGAAATGGTTATCTTTAAGATCATTTTCTAGAAATAAGCAAGTTTCTTTATCTAGATTGTGCCAAAATGTAAACTGTTCAAATTAGGCATTTAAAGATTAATTAACAATTATTACATCCTACATTTGAACTCCTATCAAGATAGTTAAGTGTAAGCACACTTATTGGGCAGCCTTAATTGATCACTAGATTTACATGTACACATCAGCAAAAGACAAAAACAAAACTAGTCTGCTGTGTTAATCCCATGCTCACTGGAAAACTTGAATGTTTAAATGTTTCTGGACTATTATGAACCAAATGAGACTTCAATTGTTTACTTTGAGGGCCTAAGGGGAGAATAACTTGTTTTAAATTGGATAGAGTTTCTTTTCTATCAATAAAAATTACATTCATTTGTGTGAAGGACTGTAAGGTAACATACACTGTGCTTTATCTGTTGTAGACTCACCATGAAGGGTAGCAAATGTGATAGGAAAACCTGAGAATGGAAAATCCAAATGAGCACGGCTTTGGTTTTAGCCCTGATAACCTCAGACAAGGGGACTTTCCAATGGGATCAAATGCCCTTAATAACATGCAACCTTATACGGCAGGATCATATCCGTATTTACAGATGCGACAGTTTGTGGGCAATGGTCATTCTCCATATGACAGACAGTCCCAAGGTCAACATCATCAAGGTCGAGATCCAGGAAGCTATGGGTTGCCAGCATTTTGTTCATCAGCATATACCCAAGGATCTGGCTTGAATCTTTCAAACCCTTACCAACTACACCCAGACAGCCAGGGGATGAGTTCCATGGTCGTGCAAAATCCAAGAATGGATGATCCCATGATGTTTATGCAGGGGAGACAGGTTAACTCCGAAGGCTTCATTGAGGATCAGCACCAAATACTTCCCAGTTTTAGCTCGATTTATGCAAGTGCAGCCTCAAACATTTCTACTATGCCAGTTACTAATAGTTTGCCCAATCAGCAGGGTCACCAAAGCTCATGTTCACCTGAGTTGAAAGAACACATACCAGCAAATTCAGCCATGAAAATAAAGCCTATAAAACATGAACTTCCTGAGACATCAGCCTGTTTTGCTCTATCATCCAAATTGGCTCAAAGATCTACCAACACAAATCCATTAACACAAGAAGCTGTCATGACAAGATCGGCCATAAACAGTGTGCATCCTACTACAGAAAGATTGCCTGTGTGCATGTCACCTACAGATATTAATTCTTGTTCAGCTACCAATCTTCTAAATGTCAACCCTTTAAATCAAACTTTAGCTGAAGTTGATAAAAACAAAAATTACAGCGATCAATACTGCATGCAAGATATGCAAGTTAACACTGCTATAAGAGAGATGACGCAACAATTTGTTCAACCTATGTCGAGCGATGTTCAAGGACTTAAGAAAAATAATTCCTGTGTAAATAATCTGATTAACCTTCCAAATATACAGAGCTCAAATATTGGAAACAAATCCCCACCTCTTCAACACAACCATGTGAATACAGGTAGGCCTACTGTTTCTCCACAGAATGATAATCTTAATGATACATCAAAGCAATACTTTCCTGTAACTGGTTCAACGGAGTCAGTACCCACTGAACATGTAGCAACAAGCTGCAGTGTATCCGAGACATTCCCTAATGCATCCTGTACTCCAAACTTTGATCCAAAATCTAGCCCTTCAGTTCTAACGAGGAATTCTGGAAGCCAGAAAAATGCAGTAACACCCCAAAAAGTCTGCTCAGAGTCAGTTTGTGTTAAACCCAAGAGGAGTAGTTTTGTCAGATTTTTTGTCATGGGTAGAATGGAAAGCAGCAGATTTGTTTCAAGAGGGACTTCTACAGAAACAGATGATAATTTGAAAATTAAAGAAGACTTGTGTATTGCTCCTAAAGAGTCAATTGTCTGCTCATCACAGACTGGTTCAGATCAAGATGGAAAAAGGTTTCTTGAAGAACATCTAGGCAAAAATTTATCTGATATTCCTAATAAAGATAAAAATAAAGAGCCTAAGATAGAGATTAATTCAGATAGTGAATTAATTGAAAGTGTGACTGAGACAGATGATAGTATTTCCAAATCTACAACTGAAATTGGGTCACTTCAAGAGACTGATGACACACTGACTTCAGTAACCAGTGACGACATTCCAAAGGCAGCAGAAACCTCCAATGAACTGCTTTTGAGAAGCTTTCCAGAAAATTCGAATTTGTCAGGAATCAGTCAAGATAACTATAGTTTCGATTCCTCGTTTGGAAGCATGCATGATGTCAAATCAAGTACCCCGCTGGTACGAAAGAAACGGTTAGATATTAAAGTCCACATTGATGACTCTCAGTGTATCATGGAGGGTAACCAGAAACGCTGGCAGTGTAATATGTGTGAGAAGTCCTACACAACTAAGAGTAATCTGATAACACATATCCTTGGACACCGTGGAATAAAACCTCATATTTGCATGCTTTGTGGGCGTACTTTCAAACAACTCAGCCACCTGAATACGCATATGCTTAAGCATGATAATCTCCGTCCCCATGTGTGTCAAATCTGTGGGAAAGGTTTTACGCAAATCAGTCATCTGAAGCGCCACCTGGTGGTACATATGGACGATAAACCTCATTTTTGTGATATCTGTAAACGGGGTTTTGTGTACCCTAGTGATTTGAAAACTCATCACGACAGGTACCCAGAAGGAGACTGTTTAAAGAAAGCAAGGTCCAGTAAATCTCACGAAGACTTGAACACTACAGATGTTGAAGATATTCGCTGCCCTGAGTGTAACAAGGCATTCAAATATCCCAGTCAATTAAAGGACCACATGCCAACCCACTCATCAGTTCGTCCGTACATCTGTGCAGAATGTGGGCTGGACTTTTTAAAGGTGAAATTTGTTCTTTAATAAACATTTACTTTTAAAAGTTCTTGAATTAGGTTAGATTTTTTTCTCCATTCTCATTTTATGAACAAACATGTATGCATATCTTCACCTCCCCCTCCCACACACAAAATAATTTTAAAATTTTATTCATGGAGAAATTTTGAATGTTCTTATTATAAATTGTTTTTGTTTATTTGATTTAGTCATTGCAGGCTTATTTAGACTTGCAATAACAGTAACTTTTGTTTTTATTTTATCAACCATACATTTTTCTTGCTGTGTTCTAAGGAGCACCACTTGAAGGCCCACCAGTTTACACACACAGGACTGAAGCCATTTCAATGTACCCTCTGTGATAGAGCATTTAACCAGAAAGCTAATCTGGTCCGCCATCAACTCATTCACAGTGCGAAGAGAGACTACAGCTGTGAGATATGTGACAAGTCCTTCACCCAGCCACAGACTCTTAAAGCTCATATGGTGGTACATTCAGAGAAGAAACCATATCAATGCAAACTCTGTGGTAAGTAGTATTTTATTTTTACTCCAATAGTTCCAGAGGGTGTGGTTCAATAGTTAGCATGCCAGAGTACTGATTCTCCTTGGATGTACTGTACACAGGTTCGAGTTCAACAGTAGAGCTCACAGCCTGGAGGTAACTCGCGAGCTATCGTGGGGGAGGTTTTATGATGTTATATGAAGTTGTTTTCAACTCTTTTTTATATCAGCTTGGCCTCACTAGTCTATATAAGTATGGTTTGTTGCTCTTATAGTCGTATTTCTGTAAAACTTTATGTTGCTGGATTGTTAAAATTTCTTGGCTCCAGTTGCTTATAATCTTGTACGTGTCACTGCTATGTTCACTACTGATGATGACGTAATACGATTATCAGGGGAATGAATTAAAAAACAATTTGTTTTATTCACCAATGGAACAACACCTCAATATAACAATGACAAAAACACAGTGGGGAGCTTACTCTGTCGTGATAATCCCATTATTTCCCATCACCTTGTCAAAGACTCCTATAATATGCTCACTGGAAGAAAAACTAAAAGACTTATATGTAACTGTTTGTAAGCAGGATTTCGAATTAATTTGTTCACTATCATAAACTTTGAATGTTTAACTTTTAATAAAAGGGATAAAAGAAATTTGTCCTTAATTTTTAGTCCAGGGTCCAGCAAGACCGTAAAAGTATGACTTCTTCAAAATATGTGGCAATGTGCCATAGTCAAAGGAACAAACTGTCATAATGAAAAACTTCTATGTATACACTTTTGAACACATTTTTTATTTATATAAATTTGTTATTGTTTTTTCAGGAAAGGGGTTTGGAAGACTTCACAACCTTCAGGGACATATGCACATACATGAGAACTCTAAACCCTTTATCTGCTTCTGTGGTTGTTCATTTAGTCTCAGAGGTAAACTAACACATTACCATATGTAAAGCGGTCTATTTGATATCAGATAACCTAACAGGAATAGCCATATATTGATTTTATTTTTTTAATTAATTTGTCACTTTTTGTCAATAACTTTCTCAGAAACGTTTTAATTCCACATCTCATGATTTGAGTTACGGTATCGTACATTAGACTTTTTGACGGACAGTTGAATGTTTATTTAGGTAAAAAGTTTTAATTCTGACATCATTATCAGGTATGATGATATGCTCTAAATGACATAAAATATTTACCATACAGTTACTACCTCGAAAGTTAGTTTCAAATCTAATTTTCATTTATTTTTTAAGGTAATTTGAACCGACATAAGAAGGTAAAACATGGACTAAACGAAAGTACGGAAAGTATGGAAGCGGAGGCAGTGCAGTTGTTGAAATCTTTCTCTGAACGAGCAAAAGATGGTCGCAAAAGACGAAGAGATGACAATGATGGGCCAAAGACATATCTAGCAAATAAAAATTTAACTCCAATTGGATTTGATGATAGTTATGATGCTGATGACACTGAAAGTAGATCGAGTTCATTACTACTGGAAGATGGTGGAAATCCATCTCCACGGAAACAACGCAAATCTATGCCCAGAAAAGCTGTTGCCAGAGAATCAAGTCCTGAAGTGGAAGATGATGAATTGACTGTACCTGAGAAATTCAATCCACATGTTTTTACAAAAGGAGTTTTAGGCCTCGAAGAAACAACTATTACATCTGAGGTTAAAAACAATAGGTTGCAGAAAAACCTTCACTCACATTGTACATCTTATAATCTTCAATCAAATGTAGATTCTGTAAGTGATTGAAAAAGGCCTGATTAGGATGAAAATTAAGTGAATGCTGTTATATCAAAACAAAATCAAGACTGGAACAGATAAGAATTAAAGGTAGCTCCCTTATTTGCTGATACTTTCAATAATTAATGAAGTGTACATTTTTAATTTCATATCATACATTTTGTAAGATAAGAAATTCTCAGCCAGACTGGCTTAAAGTAGTTTGAATTTTATCTAATTCAAAGATGGTTTCATAGAAAGATTTATAGAAAATATTTACTGTATTGTAAAAGATGAAAATAAAGGTTCGTAAATTTCAAGGATTTATTAACAACGGAATTGGGATTATTAAAATTGTTATTAACATATGATGATTGATGAATCTGTTGAATTTGATTTCAATTTTTGTTAAAGAATTTTGCTTTGGCCTGTTGCGGTTAAATTTGGAATAGTTTGGTTAATTCTGTAGGACATTGTTTAACCACTGATACATGTAACCCAGCTAACTCAAAGTCAACTCCTTTCAAAAAGTGTTTTTTTAGAACTATTAAATGGCTTGCATGACATTTACCCAAAGACTCTAAAAAGTTGGGCTTATTAAATCATAGTACTGGTATGTGTGCAGGACCTGTTTGTTTGTTCCAAGCAATGTTCCAATTACAGACAACTTTTGTCTTTCTTTGAATTGTATTCATTAAGCTAATCATGTGTAAAGTGATAAACACTGGCCCACACTTAGTGCTAAAATGTTAATCAAATCAGAAGCCCGGACTCTCGGAGTTAGGCACCGATTTGCCAGCAGTAAATGGCAACCAACTGTAGACTCAACCACACAGAATATAGTCCTCTGGCTAAGGGCAGTTTGTTTGAAGAGTAGCAATACTGACTTTACTTAGCATTGGACAAAAAATTAACTTTCCAACATTATGGAAATGCTTCACATCTTGGTTGTGCTAGTGTCAATTATTGTTGGAATACATCAC
>JAQQZZ010045526.1:0-10253 GCA_030265115.1 Mopalia vespertina | reverse complement strand
CTGCGTTAGACCCCAAACAAACAAACAAACAAACAAACAAACAAACAAACAAACAAACAAACAAACAGCCAAATATACTTACAGCACATGTTTTCTTTACACATCTTCATTTCGGTTTCACAGTCAGTGCATGCTGTACCTTTTGTAAAAGGCCTAAGTTTGGCATAGTTTCCTCTGAGATAAACAAACCAAAGCGATACATAATAACACTTGTGGATCACCAATGTTTTTGACTCGTGTTTAATGACATTGAGATAAAGCAACTATTCCGCACATTTTACCAACTTTTGGAAACTAAAAATGAACTTTCCTTCATCAAACACATTCGTTATTGCCTTAAAATCACCGTTGAACTGTATACAAGGTATGCGATACTAGTCAAAATGTTTTTAATTTTCTTGACACGATTGACAGATTGATTGATTGACTGATTGCATGAAGGATTTATGTCTAGTCACACATTAACACAGTTATTGTTTTCCGTATGGAGAAATATCATTTCCTACCTTGCTCCGTAGTTGCAGCTGATCAAATATGCATTTTGAGCAACTGTTCCGGTGTTTTCTTTGAGTTCAGCACAGAAGGCTCTTCCGCAACCAATAAGTCCTGACTTTGCCCACACAAGCTTGTAGGGAAAAAGAAAAATAGTTGAAAAAGGCTAGTAGCGTACTGCTTAACTATGCCACTCCCGGTCAAGGTCAAACTAATTTCACCTTGGATAACGAAAAACAAACTCATACAGGGGTCTACAGTGCCTTAAATGGTGTTATTTGCCTTCCAAACGGAAGTAGTTGGTGTTTATTCTTGGAACTGTAAAATCCGTGTAATATAACACGGGTTTATTTGATCCAAGACTTACAGCTGATCCAGTCTGTGTAACTGTCTAATGTTTTGTACAATATATGCTTTGTTTTTTGCCCGATAGATTCAATTAATCACCTATAGTGGTTGATGATGTCAGCATACAAGAGGTACCAGACAAGCTGGAGACGGCCACCTGGCTCTTACTAATACGCTTACATGAACATGGGCGTAGGGTGCCAAGCTAACGTCTTCAAGTTGTTTGGTAACTTGAATCGTGGATGAAGGCTTCAAGCTTGGGACCGAAACATCTTGGTGTGTAAAACAGTCTTGGGTTAAATTTAAGTCTTAAAATAAATATAAGTTATTTTGTAATCGTAGTATGTACAAATATTATATCTTAAAAGTTTTTTTATCAGGCTGAACGGAAATTGCACTGATAGGAAAAAAAATTGAGTTCGCTTTGGTGTCTCACACTGTAACGACACGTAGCAAATAGTAGGCTTTTCTTTTTCTGAGTTGCTTCTATCAAGGTTTAGTCATCCTGCACCGCTACATAATCCGTCAATCATTTTTATAAATTCTGAACTCGAAACACTTCCAAACAGAGAGAATCCCATCGCCAGCAATGTTAGAAAGGTTTAGAACAGAACCGAAACAACTGCAATGTGAGAATCATGTATGCAGCAGCGTTTGAATTTATTCTTAATCGAGTCGCTGGCTATGGTAATAAGAAAGAATAAAGAAATATAAAGTCGCTATTTAGTGACTTTCTTGCAATTTTTTTTACGTTACCTCATTTGATTAAAACCGGAAGCGGTCTGACCTCCATGCCTTACGAACAGCCCGCTTGGCCAATCAACCAGCACTA
Source organism: Mopalia vespertina (assembly GCA_030265115.1). NCBI lineage: Eukaryota > Metazoa > Mollusca > Polyplacophora > Chitonida > Mopaliidae > Mopalia > Mopalia vespertina. Next base: position 8,581 of record JAQQZZ010045526.1, on the reverse strand, counting down.
TTTTGAATGTAGTGATATTCGCTAAAGCAGCGAAAATTGTGAGGTCGTAGCCAGACAAATTACAGCTATATAAACAAACCAGTCTGCGTCGAAAAGCAAGATAGTACTTAATGGTTACAAAATGACGTTACCTGTCTGTAGTGATTGCATATTTGTCCTTCAGCACAGGTAGCAGAGGCGAAGTTATAGTCCTTCTCTTCCTCAAACCAGGCGGTCACTGCTGTGGTCAGTGGTACTTTAGCAGTACTATACTGAAGATTCTCGCCTACACTGTCATAGGTTACATTATAACATCCATTATTAACCTGGCTGCTATGTTCGTACAGACATCCTTCTGTGTAGTCCTGAGCCATGCGGGCCAGCTCCGGGTGCCATTCCTGTTCACAGACATTTATCATCGTATTATATGTTGTGGGTTGAAGCCTTCCTGGACCAGTGGTCGATTTTGAGGAAAATATTTTTTCTTAGCCCATTAACACGCCGAATATATGTCGGAGTGTGGTATATATTTTGAAGAAATGAAGAGAGAAATATTTTATTTCGAATTGTGGTATATATAATAAATAACTGAAGAGAGAAACAGGTGCTTGCCCCCACCGGGAGTCAAACCCGGGACCTTTGGGCTACATGACCAACACTACCGACTGAGCTACAGAGGCTCACGGCAGAATGAGTCCCGAATTCTAACCCAGTGAAGACGGTGCTTTTTTTTCTCTCTCTCTATATATATTTATACGTATTTTGTTACATTTTTGGAAAGCTTGGATACTTTGTATTACAAATATGTAGGCCGGGTGAAGATCAATTAGAAATTGAATTAGTATCGTCAAAAAATATTTTAAGAATCTGGTAGAAAAGTTGGTGCCTCATTTTTTCCAAATGTTGCTTATAACGATTTCAGTTGACTTTGTTTCTCTGTCCAACTATTAAATATTCTTTAAAAATACAAAAATGAACTCAAGGAAAACATTTAAAAATCTACTGCGAACTTAGCACAAAAAAATCACCAAAAAAAATTAAAACAAAAAACACAACAAAGGACGACCGCATATTCCTCTTTAAACCGCCACAAATTTGAAGTCACTACGATCAATACATTTAGAGAACTTATTGGCCAAGTTTCCCTATAGAATCTACCACAATCTGGTGTGTCTGAAATTTGGCAGTTAAAGATGAGCTGTGAATTCAGAATATATTTGACCAATCAGTATATAGTGATCCTGTCAACAGATGTGTTGAGTTCAGCATGGCCTTGTTAATATACTCACTGTAAAGCTCAATTAAAACGTTTTGAACTTATGTTTTTTTTTATTATGAATCTTTATTGTATAAAGGTCATAATCGAACTAATGTTTTTACTACAATACACTTTGTTATTACACTTTATGTAAAAAGGATTAAAAAGATGGTTGTAAATTTTTAGCCCAATGAGTATAGCAAAGACCTGCTCAACAAAGCCATGCGATGTTGGATTGACCGCAAGAAGGTTTCATTAGCTTAAATGAATTTAATCTAGATCAATTCGGATTAAATTAAAGACTCGGCAAAAAAATGCCAAAAAAAAAGAAAGAAAGAGTCCCAGTAGGTAGGTTGACAACAGCAGTTATAAAAAATGATGTTTTGATAGCTGCATGCTGTCATAATCGCGTTAGAGACAGTTTTGTAACTTAAGTGTCTAACTCATGTATGGTAGACTTTTCATGCCGTACCGTTTTTGTCTCTACAGCAGAACGGTTATATTAATTATAATTCAATAAATGTTTGTGATAGTCCTCACAAAGACAATATGGTTTTGGATTAATTTATTAAAAAAATATTTTCAAATTATACTGAAAAACAGTTTTTCAAAAATCATAATGAATGTTTTAAAGTCAGAAACGATAAGACATGAACAATCTACCTTACTTGAATTACCAACATAAGTTACCAAACTAACTATAACGCGATTATGAAAAGACATCTGCACATTTAGAGCCCAATTGTTGATTACTGGCTACCGAGACTTACTCTATTTTGTGTTTACTTCAACCTTTAGTCAGTTGGGAATGATAAAAGATGGACTTATCCCTATGTTTGTTAAAGAGATTCATTTTAAAAGTGGAGCAAGTATTTTGGGTATATGAAACTGAACAGGTAAGTACGTGGCTAAAATCCGATATACTGTTTATGTGGATAGTTATCAACGAATGCAGAGAAGAGTGAATTTGCATCACCAAAGCATGTGTCGTGAATGGATTAGATATGTCCAGACAACTTAGCAGATTCAGTCGAAACTTTTCAATAAATTCAACAAATCTGGTTGGAATCTTAGTTCCCATATCTAGTCGTCTTAACTATTGTCTTGGGATACAGAATTGTTTAAACGGGTTCAGAGTTTACACTGGTTTAACCGTTTCAAAGCTCAAGCAATCGTCTCCGTTAGGTTTAATTTGCACAATTTCACACCTGTAACTTACCATAAATTTCATATTTGACGCCCCTTGTTCTGATCGGTATTTATTATGAAGTGCTAAGCCAGCAATTTGCTCGGCGTCGGTGAAGCGTTCTGGAGTTCCAGACGACCTCTTTACCCTAAACCTCTCCTTCTCTCCCCCAGGAGTAGACTCCAAGACTCCATCAACACCGTTCATCAAGGAACCGTAAGCTTGGTTGAGAGACATAACCTGAACCATGACAATTGTCAATAAACCAAACACAAACACCCTCGCGAAAGACATTGCAGAGCTCTCAGCACAAGGGTGAATTTGTATTTTAAGTATTCCTTCTGTTCTAAAATGTTTGGTACAGATGTAGTGCGCCCAGACACGCGACTATATAGGCACAATCATTACCATACTGTTGCCATAACAGATCAAAATCGAGTACTCTAACACGTTACGTCAAAAGTATGGATTTACATTATGGATTACATGAAATGTGAATACGGTGATCCGATGTTTGCTCAGCACTTTGGTACACTATATATTTCAATAGTTTACAGCCTAATACGTTTTACTGTCTGGTACCCACGAGCTGTAAGCGATGATCTATACGGTGGACATGACACTAAGACAAAACTAAATGACATGTTTTACACTTGTGTTGTTGTATAATGTGTGTGACTTAACCATGGAGATAGACATTGGTATATTTCCACTATAACCATAATTAATACGTCCAGGATACGTCTGGATGCATGTCAAAGCCACGTGAGTAAAGTCGTTTCTTTGGTCACGGTGGTCCCTGATGTTCGCCTAGTTAACGGATCGTGCCAGTCTCAAAAGCTAACTGTATCGAACCCAACGCAGACAATATCGATTTGACTATACCTGCATTGAATTTCCTCGGCGAAGAATACGAAGAAAGAAAGACAGGGTAATGTTTGCATACGTTTTTAAAATACAATACATTGGGGGTTTACATATATATTTTGAATAAATGAAGAGGTTTACATATATATATATGTTTATATATATACTGAATAAATGTATATGTCACGCTCTATATGTTTATTTTTTTTAACAAAATATATAATCCCGGACGTGTTTCTGAGTTTGTTTTATAAAATAGGCACCCATAGAGACCCATATACGCATTGGGTAATGCTTGGAATGTCATTTCTCCAAACATTTTACCAAAAGTAGGCTAAATACCACACGGTCAATATGGATATAAGCAAAGATATATATTAATTTTTGTTTCATAATGCACGAACTACAAACTCCCTATAGAAGGTCTTTCTTCGCGAATCATTTTCTGTGTGTGTAAAACAGACTAATTAAGCAATAGAACTTTGTGACGTTAAATATAATGGTAATGGTATTCAACTATTCAAGGTATTTTCAATGGCAGAATAATGCGAAATAGCGCAGAACCTCCGTATGAAACTGTCACGAAAAATGTGGCTGTTGCAAAAATCGTTACAACAAAAGGTGAACACCAAACGGGAGGGAAAAAAGATGAATATTTACTATTGATGTATTGATATTATTTGATATTTTACACCGTATACTTTCCGATCCAAACTGTCCAAAAACCGAAAGATGTGTTTCGCTGATTAACAATTAAATGTCAGAATGTTTCAACTAATCGCATGCTCTTAGATCCATGCCATCGCCTAAGAGTTTTACAAATTTCCTATAAAACGGTTTTAATCAATTTTAAAACGACATTAATTGATATAACATGGAAAGACTTTTATTGGATACTGCGATTCTATTTCATTCTTGAGACCATTTTCAAATATCAAGTAGAAACGATCTCTGGAATGAGATACCAAGTCTTTCTAAGTACTTCCAACTTTTAAATTCTACTTGAAGAATTGACATTAATTGACGATTAATCTCTTTTTTATGTGTAGGCCTACAATAGTTCTGTAGATATAATGCACATTTTAAAACTTATAGCTGTGTAAAAATATTAAGGGACACTTCAACTTTAGCGTAAGTGTCCCTTTATTGGGTGAGTTGGTACAGAAATTGATTCGCTAAAAGACGACATCAAACGGTGAAATTCAAAACGCAATTGGTTCAATCACAGCCTCCAAATTCAAGTCACATCAAATGACAACTTTTTGTGTGGATTAAACCGGTTCTGCTCTGAGCTACATTATGCGTTTCTCTGAGAACCCAGGCTTTATCCCATCGAACTATTCTGGAACTGCAATATGGCTCGTCAATGCACCACATTCAGAGCCTAGACGATGCATCTTCCCGAGACAAGGCGGAAAAGAATATCGTCGCATTTAGCCTCTCTTCCTTCCCTAGTAATGTGAAAATCTCATCTTACACATTCCGACCATTAAGAAGATGAGACGAAAGATGAATGATGGCACTTTAGTAGTATAGATTGAAAAGTTGGCAATGACACGGTGAAGGATTAAACTGGTTTCATCGCTGTGTTAGTTTTACCGTGGGATCGCTCCATCGGGTATTCCCCATCCTGAAATGGTTCAATCGTCCTCATTCTTGTCCCAATTCTCTCCCATTCTATTCGATCCCATTTTGCCCAATTTCACGTTATCAATCAAATTATGTCAGTTATTGGAAAGTTCTAGCTCTGGTATTATAAATTCGGGTTGAATTAACTCCACTTCCGGGTACTCCTTACATTCTTTCTAGTTCTTGCTGAAAACTAGTTAGTTAGACGGAGCGTTAAATATATGTCAATTCTCCTTCCAATCCTACAGCTGCACCCAACAGAAACACGCATTGCGGCTGTGCAAAATCTGTATTCAGTACATGGAGACAGAGTTCGAACAAGGTACACTGTACCCGGAAGTGAAATGGAAGTGAACGAGATGTACATGTCCTTTTCCCACAGTCCCGTGCAAAATTTATTTGAAACCTGTATAAACATATTGGTTATAGCGGATGTGATATTGTCTAGGTTACCCGTACCGTCTGTTAGATCAAACACATGCTTGTATGTGTGTGTTGGAACGGTCCACAAGCAGAAACAATAATTACAGAGGGAAAAACTGCGCATGATATGATCTTTGTACGTAACTAACATTTGCAAACTACGTGTTCACGATTCAGAACAAATAGATAATCCATACTTAGTAGGCCTACAGTGATGATCATAATCTTATAATCATAAGATTTGTTTGTTTGCTTGATTGGGGTTTACCGTCGTACTCAAGGGTATTTCACTTAAATGTGAAACCTCGTTTAATCGACCCGCGCGATTGCCGAAGCCACATCGTGTGACTCATATACCTGATGGTCGACCGGCTGGATGCTACATCGAATAAGTATAAGTAAGCAGGCATGCTAACTACTAAACCACGGCCGCGGGCCCATAATCATTATATAAAATGGTCGGAAGTTGACGAGCCTTGTACATCACTCGTTTGCATCATGGTTACATGATGAATAGTTTGTTTCTTCGACAAATTGGGCTGGGCTGAAAGAGAATCGTGACACAGTCAACGCCAAAACGATTCCAAATAAAACAGACGTAACATCAATTCAATTCCAAGCTACATGTATTATTGGTAGATAAACAACAAACAAAATTGCCCTTTATCTTACCGTTTCACTCAGTAAAGTGAATTTGTTTTTCTTCTCTCAGTTATGAAAATCTAGCCTTGACAATGACGTAATCGTTATGTCAACGTAAATGGCGCGTCACTACCTTATATGCAATGTCAAAGAGAGAAGGATTCCATTTCTATTTTAGACTGGAATAGCGTTATATTAAATAGTAATGTGAATTTTATAGCGGATATCCGATACATAAGCGAGATACCCTGGAGCCTTGAATAAAGCACCAAACAAACATCAATTAATTGTATTATCACCTAACAAATTGTACAGCGTAACTTTTAGGTGGGCGTCTAAGTTGTCCAGTTCAAGTTTATAAAAAGCCTGATGTTGTACTTCAACTTGTTAATGCTAAGGAGAGAAGTAAAGTGATCTGTTTGACAAACCTGTAAACATAGGTTTGCGGATAAAAAGTCTCAAATAGTACCCAGTGTTGTTGACCGAATGGATGTCATGGAAGTGGAGTATCTAACTTAGACAAATTCCCTGTTGGCAATTAGCCCACATCAAATAAGATGAAAAGAACAAAAAAGTCATGCGACTTTCATAGACTACACAGCATTTATGAAAAATGGGGGTCAGAGGGGGAGGATAGCTTTCATAATAGCATTGGAGCCAATTTGTTATTTCACGTATGGTGGACTTTTCGTGGCATATTGTTTCTGTCTTTGTAACTATTACTTTTGTTTAACAAATATTCATAATGATCCCCTCAAGAGCAGTATATCTCTTCAATATTTGCCGTGAAAAGAATCTGGAAAATAGCAGCTGGATATTAGTCAACGTAGTCGTGTCTTTGGAGTTTTGGTGATTATTATGAATATTTGTCGATTAATATTCAATAATAAGGACACTGAAACGACAAGTCATGTCGCGAAAAGTCCACAATACTACTCAATGACCAAATACATGGTGGCCTCATTCTACATTACCCAATTTTATGTTACCTGAGTCTATGTAACCTGATTCTCTGTGACCTGCTTCAATGTTGCCTAATTCTACATAACCTGGTTCTGTATTTCTTGATTCTGTGTTACCTGATTATATGCTACCTGGTTCTATGTTACCTGGTTCTGTGTTTCTTGATTCTGTGTTACCTGATTATATGCTACCTGGTTCTGTGTTACTTGGTTCTGTGTTACTTGATTCTGTGTTACCTGATTATATGCTACCTGGTTCTATGTTACCTGGTTCTGTGTTACTTGATTCTGTGTTACCTGATTCTGTTACTGTCGACCATCAGGTATATGGTGTGGCTCCTGCAATCGCGGGGGGAGGTTTAAACGAGGTTTCCTCCCGGTTTTCCATCGTCATTAGGCAAGGAACGGTGTGAAGTGGGCAATCCGTCGTTATATAACAGTAAGTGAAATAGCCTTGAGTACGACGTTAATCCCCAATCAATCAAATAAACAAACCCACTAGTTTTGCAAAACCCATTATTATGCATTTTTTTATTTCCTTGAATAAATGTTGAATTGAATGGAATTGTCTTGATATTTGTAACTTAGGCATGTCTGTAGGGCGTTTGGGTGGTTTCTTGTCATCATATAGCTTGCTATGTGAACGTAGTCCTTCTATTTGCAAAAATGGATGGCTATCCTTGCGTTTGTTTCTGTCTTATTATCAAATGGAGAAGATAATCTGTAATGTCTACAGGAGATTCGTTCAAGGATCAGTGGAATTGTTTACAATAACTGTAAACATAGGTAAGTTTGATTGGGGGTTGAAGTTGTACAAAAGGGTATGTAACTTATATGACGACGGATTTTCCACTACACACTGCCCCTTGTCTAATAGCGGTGGAGCCTCGTAAAAAACACCCCTGCGATTGCCGGAGCCACATGGTGTGACTCACTCATATACCTGAGGGTCGACAGTGGGATTCGAACCCGTGGACAAAGCAGGATTAGTGAGCGCACCCGATAACCACTAAGCCACAGACGTGGGCCCGTATACACAGGGGGTACACGCTTACACACAACATCGATTAATAACTTGTTGTTAACTACTGGTTTTTATATGCGGTTGCTTTGTGACAACAGTAGACTTATTGTACACATCCGTTTGGGACTCGTAAAAAACGTAAAACATTAAAGAAAAACGGAAAAATATGCCTATAACACAGTGTTCGTGTCTTTGTATGCTCAGTAAATGTAACCCAATTTGTAACTCTAAACGAATACAATAAAATTGTCCTCAATACCTTGATACGTTCTTCAAATATTGAAACGAGCGGCGTATACTTACAATCCAAATACATACAATCTTCTTACAATCGGTTAACACAAATGACAGAGATTTCAATAAAAAAAAAATAGATTCGAAATAACCATACAGAAAAAAAAAATAGTATCCAATTACTGGAAATGTTATATAACTGAAAAAGCGCTAATTTGAATTGCTATATAGGCATTCTTTAAATATTGCACTTTGGTGGAATAAGCTTATCGCGAAAGTTTACAGAGAATAAACAATCTGCAATAGGTGGCACCACCTGTAAGGCATAACCTGTAGGCCGACATATACCAAAACTAATCCCAAGTGATGTCATGCCA
>JAQQZZ010045515.1:0-10254 GCA_030265115.1 Mopalia vespertina | reverse complement strand
TCTGGAATGAGATAGAAACGTAGTGTCCAATAAACTAAGAAGTTGTTATCCATACCAATGTTTTCCATCTTATAAAAGAGAGTATGACTGCCTAATAAGCCTGTTGCTATAATCTTTGGACGAAAACACTTACAGGTGTTCTGTTTGCCTGTTAGTTTTCGCTGCATCATTGTACGTAATGATCTTGTTGCCACTTCGGAGTATGCTATTTGATAAGTCAGAGTGCCAGTCAGATTACGGGAAGACTTTTCGATGCACCAATATTTTTCAATACTGCATTTAATTGTCTCGTTGTGTGATATGTCATTAATCAGACCAAATTATGTCTTTGAATAGAATTACATTGTCAGATCAAAGGATAGAATTTAGTAAGAAAATGCTTCCCTGGCATAAGATAGAAGTACCGTGCATTTTGTGACCATAGTAGCTAGGCCTATGTAGTAGGACGTGAACAGTCCAAGTTTGGAGACAAATTATACCATGAGCACTGTCGGCTTTCGTAGATTCTTCTGCACAGTCCAACTCACCGTTTCTGGAAGAATCGAGCCATTGTACAGTTTGTTATTGTAAGACAGGTCATTCACCTATACGATTAACAGCGCTGACGGGAAGTATCCTGGGGACGACCGGATGCAGGCAACAGAACATTAAAGACCACTGACCATATGTCAATGTTGCGTTCTCTTTTCAATTCAACAAATTGTAAAATCTAAACAAACACTTGTTGCTAAAAACGTACCCTGGTTATGCCTTGTATTGCCTCGCTAACCTGTTAACAAACACACCGGCGTGACATACGAACGTCAAATATTAATTATAAAAAAGACTGTATGTCTACCGAGATTCCTGCTGGAAATTCTGTCGGTATGAAGGCTACTTTTGCAGCTTACCAACGCGTCTAGCGTCCAGGGTATTTCCTGGCAACCGAGATGTTCGTCTAGCACAGTTGGCAACACTGCTCTAGAACCCTGTCTACGTCCGGACCGCGGTCAAGTAGTACGTTTTCCCTGCAATTAACCAGGCACAGGTTGAAGGGATTTCAACATTGGAAACTGCGATTAGAAACAGAATCAAGCAGAGAAAATAACAGTTACAATGGCTAACTGAGATTAAACGTCGGCCAGCTTAGATGGATTGGCCAGAGCTCAAACTACGATTTATTGACACTGTGAGGGCTGTGGCATGTGGTCGCCTTCTGGTTCCAATCCGTTGGCCCCTACCGCTGGGGCTTCTTGTTTTAATCAGCATTTACCACGAGTTGGCAAAATTAAATTACGTTCCACAAAAGTAAACTCACAGAAGTAATTTAAACTACACGTTTGCGATTAATGTTAGATTTCTAGAGACGTGTATATACAGCGTATATTCGACAACCAAATGTGCTACTCAAACTCCATGAGTATTGAACATATACAATCCTACCAGCTTAATATTAACATCTAACAGAGATATCTTGTTTATATTTCATTTGAATACTCTATTTAATATTGGCTAGCTTCTACTGAGTAATATCTTGGAATTTCAAAACTCGAGACTCCTGTATTATATTTGTTCAATATCAAATCGAGTAACTTGTGTAAAGTAGCATGGCTAAAATAATATACTTTATGGAATCCAGTAGTTTGACCTGGCATGCGGTATGTTTCAGTTCTAATGATCAACTCCAATGATGCGGAACCTTGGAACCGGCCATTGTGAGAGTTATATTGTGCCTCTAGGAAATGGCATAGGAAACAACCGTACGTGCGATACGAATGACCCCACTGCCATTCACTGATAAATGACCGTGGTGTCATCCTAAAATAGATAATAAAAATATTGTCTTTTTGGCTGAGTCTTGGACTCTAGTTTATTGATCGGCCATTTTACTTTATATTAACTTGGTTTGTATCCGTGAACAGGTATACATACAGCTGACGTCAATATCAAGGGACTCTTTTATTACTGGAAATGACTGGTTCCATGTGAATAACGAACTGTCATCTGCGGTCCGACTTCACACACGTTCTATCTATGAGTTTATTCTAACGTTGGCATATAGGAAAAAATGCCAATTAATCGATGCGGATGATAAAACCGTTCAAATATCTTGTTTTCAAATTACTGTAAATTTGTTCGTTAGATTTATGTTCGCCATTACTACAGCATCGCTTTACTTCTTTACTTCTGGGTACCTGGTTCAAACTCTGTCGTCATGTTTTGAATACCACCGTTCTTTCAGAGGCGTATTTAGTGTTGCTGTTGGGTGCCGCTGCTTGACTGGAAGGGAACATTGGCGTCTTTTACACTTTACGTGGATGCTAGAAGAAGAAAGAATGTGGAAGGTACCCGGAAGTGGAGTGAATTAAGTGAAATATCGCTGATCACATGACGCAAATAAATCAAGCAGCACATGGGCTTTACTGCCGCCTTTCATATATCTTTGTATGGTTATTTTAAAACAAAAAATTGTGGTAGGTAAAGAAATGAAAATGAAATAAATGACCTTCGTTGCTTAAAGCTCTCTGGTAATTTGCTCTGTTACAAATCCACCAGCGGAGGGTTGAGAGGAAGCTTCCTGTTGCCCTAGTGCTCGCGGAGATAAAGGGAAACATGAAGCCGATCTGTTTGTGATGTCTTTCTATTGCGTCTTCTGCTTGTAATGGTCTTATTCTGTCTTGTCTTTGTTTGCTGCCAGAGTTGTCGACGCTGTTTTCCTTCATGTGTTGTCTAGCAAGCCGTCATGTAAGTGAAATAACCCTTGTTCGGCGAGAAACCCCAACCAAACAACCAAATAGATATCCACCACGATGCATGTTCCCATGTTAGATAGGAAGACTGTTTGATATATTTATGACATACGCACAGGCTATAAACAGGCAAAACGTGCTCATTTGATTAGTCATTGGTTAATAGGTTTGGATTGCCTATCTTGAACAATTTCAACATTTGTTGGTTGTATTTTTTGTTTCTTTCCTTTTTCTGTCGATCGGAGCTCAGGAATGACTATACAAATTACGGTCTTTGCTTTTAATGGCTCCTATTTTAGACTTAAAGCTGTTTATGTCTCAAAGTATTAACATCGTATTTGATCTGGTGATTTTTCCGGAAGAAATCGATATTTCATCAATTTCAAGTGTAGTTAAGTTTGTTCACCTCGACTTTTTCTAAATAGGGTTTGTCAATCAAACCCAATCAGAAAACGTCACGTGTTTTTCAGGTAGCTCGACTGTCACGCAGTGAAGATTTTGAGGTTTTATTTTAGTTAGTAACACACGGTATATCGATCGATTATCTGGCAGTGAAGCAAAGGTTTACTCCACCATCAATCCGAAACCTTTCATGAGTAGGATAACATCTGAGGAGAACTGCAGAACATATCCAAGGTTAGCAATAAACAACCTAAATAAAACATTTTCATTTAACATTCAATACTTCAATTTATAGTCAAACAATGAATTGAATCAATTTATAGGAGATCTAGTGAAACTTCTCTGTCCCTGTTTGGTATGCTCATATAGCCTGTATTATAAGACATAGAATATTTTAGGAAGAAACGGGCCATGAAAAGAAGAGAAGTCAAATGACCCGCTTCCTGTTTGTCGATAAGTTAACATGGAGTAGTAGAAGAAAGAATAGTAGAAGAAGGAGTGGGAGAAGAAGGAGTAGTTGAAGAAGGAGTGGGAGAAGGAGTAATAGAAGAAGGAGTGGGAGAAGGAGTAGTAGAAGGAGTAGTTGAAGAAGGAGTAATAGAAGAAGGAGTGGGAGGAGTAATTGAAGGAGTGAGAGAAGAAGAAGTAGTAGAAGAAGGAGTAATTGAAGCAGTGAGAGAAGAAGGAGTAGTAGAAGAAGGAGTAATTGAAGAAGGAGTGGGAGAAGAAGGAATGTTAGAAGGAGTGGGAGAAGAATGAGTAGTAGAGGAAGAAGGAGTAGAAGAAGAAGTAGATCTTGAGGGCGAATTTTATATCTTTAAATTTCTCTGCGTGAGAACAGATTCACACTGGACGTACGTCAAACGACCTTTCTGGATGTTTTCCCATGATTTAATAAATTTCGGACTTCGCCTGACGGATGATTACAGGTGAAGCTGTTGGCTCGGTTAAGCGGCTTAACCGAGGGAACTATTTCTTTAATAGATTTCATCATATTAATTTAGACAGATCAATATTCCCTCAATTGACAGTGTTATAAAATTGGTTAGTCAATGTCTCTCTGGATGACTCTTAAGTCACGTTACATCCATAAGAGCATACAAAATCGACCAAGAACAAGAGGGGCTTTATTTAAGACGTAGTTTGCCGGTCCTGAAGAGATCGGTATATGTCATTTTCGCTGAGCTAACCGGCTAGGTCTAGACACAATGGAGCCCGCGATATAAAACGGACAGCTTCTTTTCTAAAGACACTACTTTAACATTAAGATGTTTTGCCAAAAAGCATCTTTTAACTGTTCTCCAAGTAATTGATTCCAAGGATTAGTAAGTCAATGTGTTCTACATTAGGCTTAATAAAAGCCTAGATACATATGGTTAGATGATCCGCAAAGGTAGTTAATGTAGCCTTTATTCTGACGGCTTTAAGCAATCCATGGTTCAATTTCCTGTCACCTTGACATTGGAATGATTTATTTGTCTTTTAACACATTCAAACATGTGTCTGGCACAGACGTTTTGTATGGCTTTTCGTGTTGACCTAATTTGTCCAAATTTATATACAATTGCAGTTTTTTTTAACATTTTTGTATTCACTAGAATTGTTGGGGTTCAAAAAATATAAATTCGAAGTTAACAGCAATGCGATAAAGGCAACATCAACGAATTAATATCCAAGCCACACAAACACAGTCCGAAAATTTGATGCGTTTGACAATTCTTGTTTCTCCAAGCAAAGCTTAAGCGAATTCGGTATTAAGTAGCAGTCAGCTGTCCTTTAAAGTTTTTGTTATTTTTTGTTATTTAACAACGGCAAAGCTCTGCAAGAGGGTGATGTATTTCTATCCTGCTATACCAGGCTCGTAATAAAACTAAACACAATCCACCTGACGTAAACGATCATATTAAAAACATCCGCACAGGAGCGTTTATACGAAAGGAGATACGGAATACAATATGGATGTCGTTGTAATATAAGTTACGCATGTTGACTATTACAACTAAGGAAAATATTGGGATGAGTAACCACTCTTATTTATAAGGTGTCTAAGGGTTTGCATTTGGACGTAAGCGACTTGAAGCATTCTCCGGTAGTTTTTTCTTTCGTCTAAACATTAGCTCTTCGGTATTAAAGTCGGAAAGTAACATCATGTGGAGATCAATGGTGGACGAAATATCTAATTCTCACATTTTTCGTCAACTTTCTTAATGAATTGGTTATGCAACATTTTTTTCATGTTTAATTTAAGATCAGTCGATCGTAAAATTGTATGATTCATTTACTAGCCAGCTTTTGAGGAAAATGGTACTACAACAACAACAAAAACATTATCCAGTTATTACAAATCGAGTTGTTTTATCAGCCAAACCGTTTTCGACCGAAGTCTGGTCACCTTTGCTAACTGATTGATAAAAATATTATCTATGTTATGTCTGGAAATATAAGACATTACTCTAATTATCGGATAGGTATTCTTTTGTCTTAAAACATGGCAAATGTGTTCATTTAAAACATTTATTTGCCTTTGACTGTCAGTCCAAGAATATAGATAAAATGAAATACACACTGTAAATTCGCAATCTGGTTGGAATCAGATCTAAATTTGTCCCGGTGTATTGTTTTGCCGCCATGTAGATTTGAATGATCTACGCGTGAATGATTGGCCAGATGTAATTGTAACAGGGGGAGTTAACTCGACCCTTGCTCACTTGATTTGCCAAGTGCGCCATCTGTAGCTGTATAATCTGGTCATAGCGGCTCGGTCAGCCAAGTGTTGTAATGTAGCGTAGCTTGGAATAAAACTCTTGGTTAGCGAAGATGTGCTTCCCGGTATATGACCAAGAAATTCCCATGTCTATAGTTGGTCGACCAATCACTGTGGCTTCCTACAAGATTTAGTCGGATCAACATTTAGTAAGAATAACATATCAAAGAGCTTCATCGACTTTCCTTCAGATTCACTTACTTGTAAATTGGAATTGGGGTTGTAGAAATGAAATAATACAAACGAGGACATATTATTTATGTGAACAAAGTTGAGTTCTACCGAGCCGTGGAAGGGACATCCCATAAAATAGTGTTTTTATGTATCCCCCCGAGATCAAAAAACTTTTTTTGTGATGTCCGTTCTACGGCTCGGTGGTATTCACACTGCTGGAAAACATAAAATAGTTGTCACAAATCTGAACGCGAAATCCAAGACGGACCTCATTATAGCATGAGAGTCTCTAAGGATCAGTTTGGAATTATTACTGCCGTAATCTGTTGATGGATGACTATCCTGAGACTGTATATAAAACCGGATTAGAAAAGCGATGTACAATTACACAGGTGATTCGCCGACATTTGTATCAAAACATAACTTTAGCGCTTAAACCTAAGAGGCTTTGGTTGTTTAGGTGACGAAGGTGTATGATTAATGTGGCGTAAACAACGATAAATATACTGTTCTTGGAGCTGTGTCACTCTCCTATCAAAGGTGCAGTTAATGTCCGCTACCTGAACTCCAGTTGGCTAACCATCTATGTTGTAGAAGAACGGGTGGCTGAGCGGTCTAGGCTGTTGATTCGGTGCCTTATTCTCCGGACGGGTTTCAACATGCAAACTTTTCTCAACTAGAATCTGTCAAACTAAACAATTGTTTTCCAAAAATAACGAAAATAACTGATACATATACTTTTGAAATAAATAAGGTTTATAATTTAGCGTAAACTGCGTCAACTGATAATTTGAAATAACTCCGGATGATTGCTTAACGTTGACAGCGATAAGTGTAACTTTCGAAATACAAGGCTTATAACGTATCTTTGCGAATAACAGTACCTAAAATGAAAAGTTACTCAGTTGCACAACAATTTAACACTTTTGTCCAGATAGTTTCATAAAAAATCTTTGCTTATTTGTGTGCAGTATCCTAATTTAACTTCGATTTTAGCAGAGGAGGTCGATCTGTTTGGGATTTAAACCTTCATTGTCTTACCTATATGATTAAGGGTATATATAGTCGGCTCGGTCATAAACCAGGACCATGTTTTGTAGTTATATACGTTAGATTACCGTAAATTGTGCGGCCAAGTCCGGCAAATTACATCTGTAGGCCTACAAATACACCGGGACTATGTGATGATATCGTAAAGTTGTAGATCGCTGCAATTCTTTTCCAAGTCAATGTCAGGTTTGATTATTCATTAATTTTTAAAAAAACATCAGTTTTCTTTTGTCCCACATTAAACCTTTACACACTTTGGGTACCTGGTTTGTCTGTTGTTATGACGAAGAAAAGATCTCCCCCACGTGACTTCCTGGAAAGAACTTTATGGCGCGGGTTTATCCTAAAGCTGCAGTCTGCGCATGGCAACACAGTAGGATTAAGATATTTGAGAAAGTCTTATAATCAATAAAGCATTAGTTGCTTAACAAAAGAAACTATACGACAATTCGACATATTGTGTTTTTATAGACTTTGAGCACGCAGATCTCTATTACATGTCAACTTAAATGTTATATACATCTATTCGTCGACAGCATGTTATACAGTCTAATAAAAGTCAACGAATGGACATATATAATGAATCTACTGTAGAATAAAAATTCACCTGTCAGACCCCGGATGTGACGTAACCAAAATTCTACGCAACCGGTAGATTTGTTTGTTTTGTTTGATTAGGGTTTAACGCCGTCCTTAAGGTTATTTCACTCACATGACGGCGTGCCAGCCAAATGGGTGAAGGAAACCACCCCGGACACCACTGGCAATAAACAAAGACATAACGGGACAAATACAGGACACTCACAGGCAAATACAGACATCACAAAAAGATCGGCTTCCTGATCCTTTTTAGCTCTGAAAGCAACAGGAAGCTCCCTCCAACCACCCGCGCAACCGGTAGAATTTCTTGAAGTTGTGCCCGTAATGTGTAGGAATTCTGTCATATATATGTTGTTAGTTAAATACCACAACAAAACTTCACAGAGAGTCTAAGTTGTTTAGAGACGTAGAAATATTTGTGATGAGAGACAGATCGTTTTCTGGACATTCCTCAGACGACTTTGTAAAATATCAGAGTAAACGTTATTTTGTAGTTTATCAGAAAGACAATCTATTTAAAACCTATCTAAATAAGACCCCTGGCATTGTACTGTCGCTATGCAGATATGTAAATGAGGTATTAAAAACCAACATCCAGTGACGTCAGGTACTGCGGGGTTCACGAATGGTAAAAAAGCCAGATACATTAACCATCAGGCTGTAGTAAATAGCCAATGTTGTAAGCAGTGTAAAATATCCCAAAGAAATACTGTCAATATGCACTTTCTGACGACACAAAAATTATTTTCTCTTTCACAAGCTTTCAAGCTTAAACCGGGCGAGCGGAACTCCAAGTGAAGCGTTACCAACGTCTGGAAGCAGCTCCGTGATTGGCCAGCCAATCAACGCCGATTGCTGTAGGATTTGGTCGCGACAATGAAATATTGGGGAGCTAATTTAGATCCGTTTTAAATAAGATTGGTTGAAAAATAATGAACACTTTTGTCAAAGGTCTTTGTTATAATCTTGAGAATTTGTATTCATCTTTTTGTTCGGAAATCCTCCTGTGGAATTTCGTCAGACCGTTATTACCAACCCTCCTCAGTTCAATCAATTAACTAGTCAGGCAATGTCCAAGCCTGTATGCGGTCCGGACAAGATGCTCTGAGCAGAAAATTGAAATGCCCGCATCAGGCTAGATTCTAAAGCAGCTGATGCCGACAACAATATGGTGATTCTGTGAAATCAGGTTCGTGTATTGGAGTGGAAATATATTTGATTTAATTTGATGCCAGAACAATCCGTAAAAGTTTGGCAGATGACTGCGTATTTCATGGTTTAACACGCAATGCTACAGGAAGTATAGACTAGACCAATAATGGAACCGGTGTACCTTAGTCTGATCGAGCTTGTCTACCAGTCGTCTTTTATTGGCAGTCAATCGATGAGATTGTGTATATTCCAACTTCTCCGTTATTTTAACGCTGATATAAACAAGAGCTTATTGGAATCCGGGCAAGCGTGATTTTTAAATAACCTGACACAATTTGTGAGAACCAGCGATGCATTGCGACAATCGGAAACTGGATATCTGTGTTAGATATTTCTTTTCCAAAATATTAATTCCAGTGGCACAGCGATGTAGGATAATTTAGACGTGGGGCAAGATTATGATTCAATTGCATTTATGATCAATTTCTTCATTTGAGAAACCATTAATTGCATCACATTTGGTAGCACAACACACATATTTATCTCGAAGCAGGCATGTGTGTTTAGGAATGACATTCTCATTGTCAATCTAGACACACGCCATTGTGCGATGTTGTTGTTGAAATTATGGTGTTAGGGCCACTTCGCATGTATGGTCTTAGGGCCGCTTCTCGTGTATGTTTTAGCGACGAGACAATCACATCAGTTACTGTCTCATTTGTTTACAATAATTTGTTTTGAGTCGATAGGCATAACAGAATCTTAGCAATAAATAATTTTATAACAATAAATTACTAACACTTACAATATAATAATAATAATAAGTGTGCGTTAATATACATTTTCACATGTATGTGCCAACAGTAAATGTTATGACACATTTACTGAGGAATACCTCTTGAACACATATATGAATGTGCCTACATTTATGACACATCTACTGAGACATAATGCATGAACACATATTTGAATGTGCCTACAATTATGACACATTAACTGAGGAATACCGCATGAACACATATATGTGTATGGTGAGAATTACCACATCAACACATATATATATGTGCCGACAATTATGACACATTGACTGAGGCAACCCGCATGAACTCATATACGTATGTGCTGAGGAACATGTTATGCCTACATTTCTGACTCATCTACTGAGGTATACCGCATGAACACATATATGTTTGTGCTGTTGAATACCACATCAACACATATATGTATGTGCCTACAATTATGACGATTTGTCGGTCTTCTGCCTCTGTCGTCACACGTGGTCTACCCGAACGAGGTCGGTGTGCTCAGGTGCCAGTTTGTTGGAGACGTCCGAAGATCATGGATAGTCCGTCGACTACATCCCATAACCCTGGCAACGTCAGT
>JAQQZZ010045504.1:0-10254 GCA_030265115.1 Mopalia vespertina | reverse complement strand
GGGCTAGTAACTATCCTATGCTCAAATTAGGGACCAGTAAATCAGGGCTAGTGATTATCATATGCTCAAATTAGGGAACAGTAAATCAGGGCTAGTAACTATCCTATGCCCAAATTAAGGACCAGTAAATCAGGGCTAGTAACTATTATATGCTCTGATTAGGGACCAGTGAATCAGGGCTACAAGGTAGTTAATATCATAATCCCAAATTGGGGACCAGAAAATCATGGCTAGTAACTATCTAATGCTCACAGTGAGGACCAGTAAATCAAGACTAGTAACTATCATATGCCTAAATTGGGGACCAGTAAATTTGGGCCAGTGACTATTCTGTACCAAAATTTAGGACCAGTTAATCAGGGCTAGTAACAATCATATGTCTAAATTGGGGACAAGTCAATTAGGCCTAGTGACTATCGTATGCCCAAATTAGGTACCATTGAAACAGAGCTAGTGACTATATCATCTGAAATTGGTCAAAAAGAAAAAAATGCATAAGTGCCGAGTTGTAATTAGACCCCTGTCGCTATGCTTACAAAACTTGACCAGGTACTTCTGTTTGATTAACTTTTTAAATCTTCAGTGAATGTTTCAATCAGTAAACATACCTGAATTTTATTGCGCTTTGGTAACCGGGTCATCTCACCATGTTGAAGCGAGTCGGCTTATTGATCCTACTTGGATGTACGGCACACGCGTTGGGAGTCCCTCCCATGAACTCAGGTATATGAGTGAGTCACACTATGTGGCGCCAGCAATTTGCGGGGCTGGTTTTTTCACCTTTTTTTTATCAAGGGACAGTGTAAATGAACGATCTGTGATCATATAAGAGAAATACCCTTGAGTTTGATGTTAAACCCCAATCAAACAAACAAGCAAACAAAACCATGTTGAAGACACAGCTTTCAATGAGGACTTTATTGGTGTGTTAAGAACTAATCTATATTTATGTCTTTTGTTATCAATTTTATTTTTTACTCATCTGGTACATGTTTTAGACCAAACAGATAACATTGCAAAAAGAACAATCAAAGTAATTTTTAAAAAACATTCCTGATTAATAAATGTTATTTTATTTTTCCTCAGAACCAATGTTATACCAGACTTTAAATGGAGGAAAGCTCTTCCAGTATGCCAAGTTCCAGAATGAGGAAAAAGAAATGAAATCCAAGAGTATGCCTCAGGACAAGTCTCGATTCAATCACAAGTCAACTTTTTATGTTTCTTCTCATTCAGATGGACATCGTCCTGTTACGAGAAATACTGTCCGGGCAACTTATCCAAGGCTAGGAAAGAAAGACGACCTTGGAAAAAGAAAAAGCGAGGAAAAACCTTTAATTGATTTAAGTGATGAAGTCGAGTCCACAAATGCTGCGAATCTCTCTCGAAACTCCAATCAAAATTCTCTCTCCTTGTTTGACACTTTAATGACGACAGAAACAAATCCAAATATTTATAGAAATGTGACCCTCCCTGCGCCATTAATCAGGGATCCAAATTCAGAAAAGGATCCCTTCGATGTGACATTTAACACACTCCATTACTCAAATACATCATCAGGAAGCAATAATACGAGTCGCAGTGTGACGCCTGTACAGCAGTCTGCAATGACCACTGAAACATCTTCATCATCATCATCAATAAAATCATCAACAAAAATGTCCTCATCAACATCGGAATCAGCAAAATCCTATCATTTGAACTCTAATTCTGTTTGTGAGTCATCTAAACCAACAGTCCCTCCTCTCCCACAATACTCCAACACACCCGGGTCAACCAATCAAAAAATAGCTAACACATCGTCCACCTCAACTGCCTATAGTTCGTCTGGAAGCAGATATTATTGTGTACCTCCATCTGAAGACGGAAAATATTCTGTCGCCCCTTCACAGAACAATTCTAGAGAACATACAAATAAAACGGTAGTCGTTGGTCATTCTCGCCAAGTGAAACCTCCAAACCATTGGGTCAGTTTTCACTCCAATCAGGACGGCAGACCAGATCAGAAGAATGAAAAGGCTTTTGATTGGCTGAATGACCAACTTAGCAGCTTTTCCCTCACACCAACTTCCCCAGCGGCCAGTCCGAACAGAATGGGGTCCTGTGAACAATTTGGTGTGGCGCCGCAGTACGACTGCGTGCCGCCTGAGTGGGAACATTTTGGTTCCCCATCACAGTCACGTAGACCAGCTCAGAGTGTGTCAAGGTATGATGAGGTTCCTAATGAAACCCAATCCCCTAAGCCGTTGAGACAGAAGGCATTCCAAGAGCAGTTGTCGCAAGCTCTTTCACAGCCAAGATGCCATTATGGTGTTCCAACAGGCACTGTGGCGGGGGCCGTTCCAGGAGCTCGGCTCAATCACATGACAGAAAGTGTGAGGGACAATTACAAAGCTGCTTCAGAGTTTGATGACGAATGGGATTCATTCGACTCGGACGAATCTGACACGGACGAACAAGTGACGAATGGTCGAACTGTAGAACACCCTCCGCCTTTGCCCCCAAGAGACTATCTTCAAGATGATGAGGCGACAAAAACAAACAGTGCTGAAGATTTATATACAATTCCTAAAAAGCCCCGAATTCACCCAATAAAACAGGAAGGTGTTCACTTGAGTCATACGCACTACTTTATACTTCCTGATAAGGCTAAACACAAAGAGGGCAGTCTAACACCGAACACAGCTACCGTCAAACCATTTTCTGTGGACGGAGCTCAGTACCAACGCAGTGTAAGCGTAGGGGCTGAAACCCACAAAGACAATGAACTGAGCTCTGCTGGGCAACTCAACAGACAACGATCAAAATCACAACAGCGAACAGAATATCAAAACCTGGACAGTCGAGACTCTGGTGAGAGGTCAAAATCTCGAACAACATCGGTTAACTCTGATACTAACAATTTGTCCTGGCCTGGTATGACTGGGTTTAAAGCTGTGTCACCAGAGCCTAGCAACCATACTTCACCTTCAAGGCAGCTTGGTCGCCGTGACGGTCATAGGTCAAGGATGAATGAACAGAAAGGTCACATGGAAGGGCAAGGTCAGTTGGCAACCCAAGGTCACCGACAGACATTTTCCCCGTCCTCTTCTCCAAGAGACAAAGTTCAATATGTTTTAGGTAGTGTGATAGGTGTGACTGACGATGAATGTCACGCAGCCCTGTGTCACACGCAGTGGAACTGTGACTACGCTATTCGATACCTGAAAGTCGAACAGCTATTTAGGTTAGGCATAACTTCCAGAGACCATTGTGAGAGACTGTTAGAAGCTCTTCAGTGGAATTTAGAACTAGCCAGTAGTGTACTTTTAGACGGGTACAAAGAGAGCTCTCCTTGTGTGTCTACTGTGTGAAGAAAACATTTCAGATCTAACAGGGTTTAATCATCATTTGTAGATTCTGCCGACTATGCATAGTGCTTTAATATTGAGCTTAATTGAATACATGTGAGAACTATTGTGATTCACCTAACTTGTGTCAATAGTGTATTTAGATTGTTCCAACAATGTATCTAGATTGTTCCAACAATGTATCTAGATTGTGTCAACAGTGTATCTAGATTATGTCAACAGTGTATCTAGATTGTGTCATCATTTTATCTAGATTGTGTCAACAGTGTATCTAAATTGTGTCAACAGTGTATCTAGATTGTGTCAACATTGCAACTACAATGGTTTGCATAATCTCAACATTGTATCTAGATTATGTCAACAGTGTATCTAGATTATGTTTACAGTGTATCTAGATTGTGTCAACAGTGTATCTACAATATTTCTACAACACATTGTGTCTATATTGTGTCAACTGTGACTCGGTTGTTTCAACAGTGTATCTAATTGTGTAAAGACTATCAACATTGTATCTAGATTGTACTAACAATGTATCTAGATTGTGCCAACATGCTAAGTGTATCACATTTACATCCAAACTGTGTTTTGCACAAAATGCTTGTGTTGTGTCAACTTAACAAACAAATATATCAACAATTTGTTTCAAACATTATCTAACATTTGTATAGTTAATCTAGAACTTTAGATTGTGTCATTGTATATCAAGTTTGTTTCGACCCCAAACAATTTCAGTTAAACAATAGTTTATCAAAAGTATATCTAGATTATACTCATATACTGCCATGTACATGTATCAAGGTGTGTGTCAACCATCAATCAGTTACAGCCAGGCAACATTTTGTCAACTTGCATCCACATTGTGCCATTTATGCCAGATGTATCATAAACGACACTATTGTCTAATTACTGTGTATCTCCTTAGTTAAGCATCATTCACCTCAAACCATTTTCTAAATGACATACATGTACATGTAAATGTTTGCCCTGAAAACCAAAGATTACCTGCTGGATCTTAATTGGAGGCATGCCATTTTCTTTTTTTTTATTTTATTTATAATTTATATTCAAATTGTATTAATGTTTATAATATGAACTATGTTACAACTTTATTATATACATTTGTATCACTTTTCTCCACATACTTTATTATATGACAGATGTGTTTGTAAAGAATTGTTTATCTGAGGATTGTCGAAAATTTAAAATGTGCTGACGTTACGGTTAGTTATATGTTCCAACTGTGCATCAGTGAGTGGTTGGAGGGAGCTTTTTGTTGCCCTGGTGCTCTCGGAGCTATTAGCTTAAAGTGGCAACAAGAAGCAGATCTGGTTGTAATGTCTTTATCGTGTCTGTTTGTTGTCACCCATTATACATATACATTATACACTCCACTCTATACATAAATAATCTATATCAGAACACTATTAAGGGCATGTACCGTGAATCACGCTTAATTTCGTCTGAATTTTCAAAAAGGAAGTCTCTTTCTCTTCTCTTTGACTTCCAGGTACCTCGTCCAAACTCTGTCGCTATGTTTTGAATAGTGATCTTTCAGAGCAGTATTTTTGTTGCTGTTACATGTAGGTACATCTTTAGGAACGGAAAGTTAATCTTTTCAACTTTCCATTGATACTAGAAAGAGTAGGATTTGTACATAAAAGAGGAGTGAATTACGTGACAGATTGCAGATCACATGATGTGACCTACAGGCCCCATTCATACAACATTGGTTGCAATAACTGGGCACCATGTCTCCTCCATATCATTGAAAACTTTTAATATAAATGAAACATGTTACATTAAATCTCTATCACATGTCCGTTCATTGGCTGATAAATTTTGTGCCAGAATTTTTTTAGATGTTGGAGGAATCATAATTGGTTAAAACAGGAATCTTTCACTAATACCAGAAGTCCATTAACTAGAAGTGTGAAACCACATATTCAGTAGTGTAGATGGCATTCCATTCCATCGCCCCTGTTATAAGAGATACTAGGGTGACATAAATGACTGTATGATGTGCGCAGTAGGTTATTAAAATTCTCTACCTCACGCAGATTACAATCTAAATCGGTGAGCGTCATAAGAGGTCGGTAATTTTCGATTACCATTTCGGCCCTTTGCGCCACTCTTGAATTATGGGAAATCATATGGGGTTTATGAAATTCAGGGTTTGGATGTATATGGAGATATGAACTTATACGTAATTTCTCATGAGTCTGCTGTTGGCTCTATTAATCTTATCTCCTTTGTGAATTATTTCGCAAGGATAACTTCTTTATGTACAATCGACTCGATATGGAGTTCATACGCCTGCATCTCTTTCACCTTTTTCATTACATCGGTTAAATCCATAATAGTCGCCTACTTGTTTGTTTTGTCCACTGACCTATATAGGTCAGCGGTTTTGTCCCAGATACTCCCATGATTCTGTGCGCACTCACTTTCATTGCAAGTCAAACCAGGTCAAATTGACTGTCCTTGAAGCGAAAGTTCAGTTCAATGCTGAATTATTGCTGAGTTTGCCACATGGGGCATTGCATGAAGTTGAATGTGAATGTTTTAGAAACAATGGCGTCTACACTACTGAATATGCTGTTTCACACTTCTAGTTAATGGACTTCTGCAAATATTTATACATGTATGTACATGTATAATTGTATATCAGGGGCGTGAATTTATATACATTTGGAGGACATGTCCAGTAAAAATTAAGATTGTCCTGTAAAGTCCCCCAGAATTTAACATTGTGTTAAATGGCCTGCAGGACAAAATTGGAAAAATGTCTGATAAAATATTTTAAACATTTCCACCCTTGTTATATGGACCACTCTACAGTGCAGGATGCGTCTATTTCTTTGCTGCTCAGCCTCTCACATACCTCTCTGCCATGGGTACATCATCAGAAATATTGCCGAAACAGAGGAAAAAACCCCACTTTAAAGCGTGTTTCAACCATTGTTTAAGGAACAAATGCATAACCATATCAGCACTCTGGCTAAGGGCAGTTTGTTTGAAGAGTAGCGATGCTGTTTTTACTTTCAACATTATCGAAACGCTTCACATCTTGGATGTGCTAGTGTCAATTATTGTTGGAAAACACCGCCGTCATATTATAGAAATACGCTGGAGCACGGTGTAAAACACCAATCAATCAATCATAACCATATCACAATACTTTCATAAAACTGATAATTTCACAATATCCATCGATTTGGACACCAGAAACAAAATCACTACATGTATGTTTTGGACATTTTACCTAGCTATAATCTCTGTGCAACGTCAAACATCGTCACACTCTCAAAGTTATGTTGATGACGTCATACATTGGATATCTATACTTAAATTATCAAAGACATCAAATTCTATGGAAGTTATTATTTCTGTTCTATAGGCTATAACCTAGGACTGGCGTGAAACTTAAAAGTAGTGCCTGGCTCCACACAGAGGTTAATGCCGAGTGAGTCTAGGGTGGAGAATGGTACATGTATAGGGAGACTTCCTCCAAAATAAAGGGGTTATGAATAAGGTGTGGTGCTTAGAAGAAGAAAAAAAGTGTTCAGTTTCTGAAATGATCTAGGAACAGTTTTTGTAGATTTAGCTGATTTTGTACGTTTAAAACTAGAGGAATTTGAGTGTTATTGGTTTCCTTCTCTATTCTATACTACATACCGGTAAACAAACTATACATGTTCGTAATATGGTGAAATGTGTATTGCAGTTGATAATTGTAAAAAAAAAATGTAAATAGTAAGTTTAAATGTTTTTTTCTGGATAAAGGTAATTTAGGCTAATACTTTAAATTACATTTACCATTTATTGTGAACTTTCTGATGATGTTTTCTTGTTTCTAATGTTATTAACAAAAAGTTCAATTAAAAGTAAAATGTTAACTCTGTGTTGTTAATTAGAATTAGCATTTGACAAATAAGACATGTCAACTTGTGAAAGTTCAGAACAAATTTGACTTTTAAGAGAGAAAAATATGTTGATACAATGAGTAGGCTTATTTCATGTTTTATCTGAATTGAAGCAAGCTTGTCAATTGTTGTTATGCTCACAAATCACTGGCTATTTATATATACAATTTTTTTTGTAACAGCTGATAAAAGAATGCAGCTTTCTGAGGATCGCCACTAGACGGAGCACTTTGAAGGAAATCAGTTAGATCTTGCTATTGTGGCCGTTTCAGCCTGCATTGTTCATGTCGTTTAATTGGTTGTAAAATTACTATGCCTATCAGAGTTTTAATGAAGATTTAGACTGCATATGGCTAATAGAGGTTTTTGATTGGATAATATTTAAAAGCGACCACCCTCCCCGACACCTCCAGTAGTTGTGACATAAAGATAAGCGTATATAATAGCCCCTAATTAATAATCGTTTGGTGATACATGTTCCTTTTCAAGCTACAATGTAGTAATATCTTGGTTATGTTAAAATATCTCACAGTTCATCTTTCTTGCCCTTTAATTTGTCAGGAAATCTGATTATCTGTTTCAAAAATTATTGTCATCATTTCCATATTGTTTCTAGTGCTGCATGTGCCTTCTCCTACATGTTTCAGAGTATATTATTTGTACATTATTTATAAGTCTGGTCTGCTTTTATTTATTTTTTATCCCGTTCTTCATCTTTCGATAAAATCATTGTACTCCATTTCTCTTTGTATTTTTGCATATATTTCTAAAGTTAGAATACCATAGCGGGTGGCGGAAGTTATCTTCCTGTGGCTCCGCTGCTCTCAAAGTTAAGGAGCAACCCAAAGCCAAGCAGTTAGTGTTTGTCTATGTCTTGCACCTTGTGAGTGTCCTGCCCTGCCATGCTTGTTGCCAATTTACTTACCCATGGGGCAGGCATACCATTATATGAGTGAAATAGCCTTAAGTATGGCGTGAAATAAATTGACTTTACTAGGTTACAAATTAAGGGAAAGTATTGTGTCCCTGTAGAAAGGAATTCATAGAGTTCATTCTCCTATTCTGAGGTTCGATTCCTAGACTGGTTTCAACCTGCATAATTTTCTGAAACTAAGAAAGTGTTATCCAAAAATAAGGAAAATAATGTTATTATTGACTTTCTAAAAGACACAAAAATCATTTATTTATTTACTTTGTATGGCACCATACATGTAGGATTCAAACTGTGTTCAGGAAAAATTTGAAATAATTTTAACAGTTTGTACATTTCTTGCCACACTCTGTTCTGTTCATTTTTGTCAAGTTATCTCCCATTGTTATTTGAAGTGCTTGTTTTTTTCACAGCAGGTCTGTGTTGTTATGTAGACAATAGAAACAATGTACATATAAATTACTAATTGACATGCCATGTTTATTTGTCGTTTATTTCATAGTTTAATCTCATTTGCGTTGATGGAGCTTACAAACTTGTTGTATATTTTGTTTTATTGTGGTGGTATGTGCCATCCATATTGTAACTGCTTTAGACCTTGGTAGTTAGTGAAACTGACCAAGCCATTTTCAGGGGCCATTGGACAGTTGGAGTGAGCTTCCTGTTTATCTTATTCAATGAGAATTGAATAGACAATGAGACCAGTCAGTCAGATGGGTAGATTCATGAAAATGCTTTAAACGACAGGTTGAAAATCTGAATTTTTAATAATATGGGAAAAATAGGAAAAGTGAAAATTTGTACGGGCAAAATTCCATACAATAGTGATTTGTGACAAACAGGGGAAAGGGGGGGACGGGTGGTAATAACATGTTGTATGAAAGTTTATTTATTGTGTATGTTATGCAAAGCTTTATAGGCCTCATTTTTTAATGATTTTTCCATTATATTTTGTATCGTCTAATCATATGCTTGTTATATTAAATCTATAACTAGTAGTGTTCAGTTGTAGGTACAATAAAACGAATGCTAATCATTCGTATGATGTTAATCAATCTGTTCTTGTTCTATTGTTTTTTTTTTGTTTTTTTTTTTAACATTAAAAATCAATAATTAAGTGTACGAAATTGTTTTAGTCTTTATTCTTATAGCAGACAGAAAATGTTTAATTGCCATTTTAAATGCATTTAATGTTATTTCACCTGGATATTTATGAAGGCATTTGCTAGCAATAAAAAACGGAGGGAAACAAAGGAGATCAAATGGATCCCAAAAGCAGAGAGTTCTATCAATTTTCTTCTTTACCATTATTTGTAGAAAGACCAATTTGAAACACTTGGGGCTTATGGTTTAGTGGTAAGAATTTCGGCTGAATGATTCTCATTCGTTGTACCGCTCACAGGGCACCGGGAAGGGTTGGGAAAGAGCTTCCTGGGGCCACATGAATCTGTTTGTGAGGTCTTTGTATTACATCCTGTGATTGTTTCTTTTTTTTTTAACATTAAAAATCAATAATTTAGTGTATGAAATTGTGTTAGACTTTATTCTTATAGCGGACAGAAAATGTTTAATTAAATGGCAATTAGAGTTGAATTAATTTCTAGTTAACTTGTGTAGAAATTATTTCAGCATTGGTAAAAACATTTTAACTCAAGTAGAAACTATATCTAATATAGAGATGAAAATATTTATACTAGAGTAGAAATTTTAAAAAATAATTGTAAATTTAAAAGATAATCGTGTCCCTTATACATGTATATAAGCATGGAGCTATAAAGCATATATAGCTCCATGATATAAGCCACCGTCGGTACAAATATCATGAATTAATTAAAACCAATAATTGGCTGTTTAGTTTTCTTAAATTTATTACACTATAAGCTCATCACATTGCCCTTCTGTTTTTAATTGAGCACAAAACCGTAACCAAACAAACCGCTTTGCTTGTTTTTCATGAAGTGACAGGAGACATTCATTCTAAACATTATTCGTGGACCTACCTGCGGAGATTCCAACTCTAAGGTATCACCGCGCCATCTTGTCGGGTTTC
>JAQQZZ010045493.1:0-10255 GCA_030265115.1 Mopalia vespertina | reverse complement strand
AGAGATTGGCCGAGAATTCATTTTGCTGTCTGACCTTTGAAATAAAACTAAAGCGAATTTAGCTACTAAACCTTTTTTGGTAGATTCAATATCCGGCAGACCAAAGCATTGCCAATGAGATATCTAGTCAACTGTTAACAACGCAAACTAAATAACTTTATAGCTGCTGAGATTAAGATCAATTGAAAATAAAGTTAATCAAATGCTAAATGTCAGAAAATGCTTCGGCAATCTCAGGGCTAACAAGAAAAACTCGCTAGCGCAGCAACATATCATTGATTGTACGTAGAGAAAAAAACAGTTAAGCGGTTTGCAGTGGAGAATGAGGAATGCTATTTATATATTTTTTTAAATATGGAAAAGCAGTTTTTGTAATAACTTGAAGTGTTTAATATGACCATGGCTTCTTTTTTTCTTTTTTTAAAGGGTTTCCTCCTCTATTATTTATTTTTGATAAATATATCCTGATTCTTCTTTGTTAAAAGAATCTTGAAGAATCTTGACAAGTTTTATCCTATGGTCAATCCAAACACCAATCTCCGTAATATTTGTCGATTTCATATGCATTTAAGGAGATACAAACACTTGTTTACCTGGTTCTGAAGGTAGCTTGACAACCTCTACCTCATTGGTCTTGCGCCACCTGTTCGGAACTGTCAACACTTCTTCTACACTGGGAACTTGGTGGTGATATGTTCTAAACTTAAGTCCTAAAATTACTCAAAAGCTTCTGACAGACAAATTCGTCACTACTATCTTTGAGACGAGTTATTCGACTTTTGCTTGACAGTTTAATTGACCAATACAAATCTATTTAATCAGGTGTATAGCTCATCATACACATGTTGATGTCGATTGATATTGTCTTTCAAGGGATAAACAAAATAATTAACATGTATAGGCTTAGTGTACGAGTGGGTATTTGTGAATATTGTAATGTGTGCAGCAACTCCTTACAAATGACGATAACAAAAAAAAACAAGAACTTTTACACAAACAAATCCCACGGTGATAGCATATTAGTCGTGAGACACAATTCCAAACTGTCAAAATCCTGCTAAACAAGACTAGTTCAATAAATTGTCAGTCGAAATCGAAAGTGGGATTACTCTGAAGTGAGATGTGTTTTGGAAAGAATAATTCGTCAAAAATCGATGCGAGTATCTCTAGCATGAGCAATGTCATCTTTGAATGATTGTTTACACCAACTTTCGATCCGGAGGAATTATATGTTTTTTATTATTTGACTCAATGACTATACACTTCTTTTTCAAATTCTGATCACTCATTGGCTTAAAATCAACAAGCGGTCATGCGCTAAACTGTCATATCGAAATCGAGGTAAGATATTTAGCAAAATAGACCATCACCAATCACCGAAAGATATCTTCCCCTCATTTTGATTTCGATCATCCAACTGGTCAAAGATTCGGCTAATGTCTGTATAACTATTGTGATGTGTACTCAGTGTTACTTTGTTTTTTATATTAATTTAATAAATGTCATATACATATAGTAGAAGAGCTAAGGCATTTTAATTAGTTATACATATACGCCCCTTAACTGTTATACACCAGTCTCCGGTCTCGGTCAATATGAATATTCGGGGATTATATAACTCCGTATAGACCTCACCAGGAGACCATACCTGTACATTAATATCGACGAAAATCAATATGAGAATCAAAAGAGTGCGACGCTAGACATACTGACATACAAATCTTATCATCATGCGCTCAATCGAGTTATTAATGATGTTAAACTAAAAGCAACTAGGAGTAGTCCGATCGATTCACAAACATGCCCGAATTGCCGATTATAGTTGACATATGATTGAACAAAACCTTGTGAAAATATAATCAACTGATAATTGTTTATATCGTGTGCCAAGTTAAGATCAAAGGAGATATGTCATGGACATCAGCGATTTCCGACAAAAAGTAGAAATTCGTGACACAGTAAGGTTCTAAGTTGGCTTCTAAACATGATTTAACATTACTCTAACATTTTTTTATCACACAGTCAATTAATTTTGACGATTGAAGTAACACGTTAGTGTGTATTTGAGCCGATTGCTAAATGAATTAAGAAACGTGACTCCAATAACTGAAAATGTCATCAACGGTGTTTACCATGATTACAGCGACAGCATATCCATCTTATGCAATACAACATAAAGTCTAACTGTCAATTACACTTTACAAAGCCTTATCATGAGTGTTTTTGTGTACTGGCGCTCATCCAATTTAAGACATCGTCAATTCCGTGAGACCAATACCACAATCAGCATGTTTTGAAGACCCTTGTCTAAAACCGACGTTCTCAGTTCGACCACAGAGAGATTTTTGTTTTGTTTTCGGGAAATTTATGTTTCATCGACTTTAAAAAGTCAAAAGAATACAGACCTTTGTCAATGCTTATCGGCATTATAAAGACATGTTTTTAACTGTTTAATATGTGTCTCGCCATCAGGTTGACCTGTACAAAACAGTTGGCAATATATTGACAGGATATACCAATTGTATCTTCAATCCCCAACAGTCGTTCAAAAACAAGGTCGATCTGGGTTTGAACAATTATTATCAACAGTGCTTTTTGGCCGCTTATCAATGAACTTTGGTCCGGTGCCCCGCAGAATGTGGACCTGCGTACACCACTTTACAGGGACACATGTGGGGGCTCACACATATTTGAGTCTAGTGTTGGTTGTGTAATAAATAGTTCTTGTAGTATATATACAACACAACAGCATTGACTTCTGCTGACCTATAAATTGTTTTTAAATGATAACGTAATTTAAAACAGCAGTCAAATGTGTTTCACAGATTAAGGTGGAAAAAATCTATTTTCTAAAATCAAATATTAAGAGGTAAATAGATTAAAATTGATTTTCAAACACGATTGTACACAACTTGACATTGCTTCAACGTTTTTATACCACATTTAAATAAAAGTATCTAAATATTTAACTATTTCTGTTGCAGCGAACCGGCCATATGTACGATTTGTTTCTAAAGTGGAAAAAAAGAATTGTTGAAGTGTAGTTTTCTGGGCCGTATCGCCGATTCATCGGGGCTCATCCCTCAGTTGAGTATTACTCCACCCTAATGTATTGCTACAAGTAAGTTATAGTCCAAAATGTATCCATACTTTCGCAGTTTAATAAATATTGAGGGACTCCTAAACTGTAAAACTATCAACCGCTTTGAAGCAACAAGGCAATGGAGGAATAAATCTTTTTTTAAACATCGCACAATAAAACAATTACAATGACATTTTAAACACGACGCGATCCATGTCTGAACATCCTCGGCCATTTCCGTACCATAAATAATCTCTGATGGAGAGCAGTTCATTTCAGGGGAGGTAACGGGCATGGGTTGACTTTCATCATGTTATCCACGTGTTTATTGTTTACGTCTGAAGGCTATTGTAGTGTTGATATGATGACGTCATTGTAGCTACATTACTATTAAAATACAACACAGCGGACGAAATTTGAATTATTTGCAACGAGTTATAAATAAAAAGGAAGAGTGTTTTGTTTAAATGTGGTTTTACCCGAGAAACGGGCTTGTTTGATGTGAGTTTTTATTTTTTCAAATCCGCGTACTTTGGTTGATTTCCACGCATGCGCACAAAACATCCGGCGGTTAACATTACACGTTTTCGTGGATCAACGATCATTTTTCCTGGAGGCTGAACATACTATTATTTTCTAAGGGTTTTCATGTTTTGTACGTCATCTTAAAAGTCTACAAACTCGCAAATATGGTTAGAGGTGATGATTAAAGTTATAACTAAAACTGAAGGCTTCTTTAAGCTGGATGTTGTTTAAGTTATTTCACTTCTAACTCATTTCCTTGACCACGATAACTTTGGTTAATATTAAGACGCAACATTTGAGGTAAATGGCTTTTTACTGTCGGTGACACCAAAGGTATACGGCATAACTGTAACAAAAACCTGCCTTCGTCTGACAGTGTATGAGGATGTCGTGTGTAGGAGGTGTTTGGCCGTCTCTCTCTGCTCTGATATTGGTTAGTTTGTGGTCAGAGTTTAATACGTCCTTCAGACAAGGAAATCCTCTGCATGGCCCTTAGAGTAAATTGGACATATACGGACTTGGTCAGATTGATTGAACACTAGCTCTCTCTCTCTCTCTATTCTACTGCGAACGTTGATCTCTGTTCTCCATTGATTGGCCTGTGATCTAGAGGGATTTTATTAAAGTCTGAAACCCCTTCGAATGTCAATCCACCCAGCCAATCAGCACCACCAACAACACAAACGACCCTGTATGCGATCTTTAGAGCTATATTCTTGAATCTGTCTCCTCCATTTTCATATCTGATAAAGAGTAATCAATCTTCCAGAATCTTTTTTAAATATTTCTTTGATATTCGTTGCAGTCTTTCATATTCCCGAGTGTTAGTTGTATAGTCTCTGCTGTATTTGGTTTACCTTTGGTTGAAGTTGACAAAATGAATTTCATCAAGGTCGACGTAACCTTAAAACTGCATTTATCTGACAATATACAGCTTATCATCCCAATGATTCAATAAAAACAGTCTCTGTGTTTGTCAAGTCAAGATAAACTCAAATAAACACTGTTTCTGAGCGTTTGCATAACGGATACACTTAAGTCGGAACATCAAATATAATATCATTTTGTCTGTTTTACAAAGAACCCAATGCGAAACAGCGTTATTCCCAAAATAGTATATCATAGTTATAGGATCCTTGTGTGCAATGGGTGCTAACCATCTGGATCAAGTTTATGGATTTTTTCACCGAGGTGCACGTGGCACATTAAGCAACTTTATTAGCATACCAGGTATACCCATTACTTAAACAATCTTTGTTTATTAAAACTATTGATATTGTTGTATGTCTCCAGGATCTCTATTTCTTACAAAAACGGACTTTATGTGATAAACGTTTGTCTTAAGTACGCTCAGGACAAGAAACATTCAAATAAAGTTGCTTGACAATTTTAAGTCGATTGCTTTTCTTTAATATAGGCTATATGTTTGTTTCAAGATATTCCGGAACCAGATTGAGCTATTGACGGTTCCTTGTGGATCGTCCTTAAGCCTAACTAGAAAAACAATAAATGTCTGATCTGGCTGTGCGATTTTCTTTCAGATGTTTACGCCCCAACATTCCAGTTCGGTCGAGAATTCATTCCGCCCTCTGATATTAAACTAAGGCCAATGTAACATGACGGATAGTAAACCTTCTTGGGTAGATTCAATATCCGGCAAACCGCGTCATTGCCAATGAGGTATCTGGTCAACTGTTAACACTAGAATAAATAACTTTATTGCTACTGAGATTAAACCATTGGAGATAATTTGAAAGAAGTCAATTAAAATGTGACCCCACGTGGAATGCCTTGGGAATCTCCTGGTTAACACAGATAAGTGCATATAGAACAGGGAAATATCATTGATTGTGCATCAGCTACCAGTTTTATTATTATTCCAGTTAACCTGTGGGTTAGAAGATAATTGAAGAAAGGCTATAACAGCTATTTTATGTCTTTGATGAAAGTCATGTGAGTTTTAGTTAATAACATCTTTCGATGTCTTGTCTTGTTGGAGAGATTTTGGAAATCTAGTACTAAAGCACTGACCCTCACCTTATACCTATAGCAAAATTCAAACGAAACAAAACAGAAACTCTACAAAAGAATAAAGTTATATCCAACTGATAAAGACACTTAAATATAGATATACTTCAGTGACCTATCTATAAATGTAGTAATACAAGTCCACCATTCACGCTTGAAAGAGAAGAAAACCAAATAATGTAATCCCTATATAAATATGAATATATAAGGTTAATATGTATGTGTGTTGTTAACCCCTTGTCCAATGAAAGCCACATACATGTTGTTGCGGCCAGTAAACTGTACCGTGGACTTTTAATGCCATGTTTTATTTACAAAGTTCCAGTGGATATATTTGACCCAGATTACTAAAACTTTAAAGAAAGCTTCATTGTTTCATTGTGTATGTTAACTTAACTCTTTTATTAAATTAGCATTCGTTTAAGGCTGTTTAATTTGGTATTTACTGAGAATCGAATCGGTGCAATGCTGGAAATACTGGTGCGTTAAAGCGAGGTTTAAATGAGCTTAACGGCAAAATAGATGGGATTTATCCGAACGATATAAAAACAAGATATCAGAATTTGTCCATGTCTTACAGGATTAACAACATTGTTCATTTGGATGGCCTGATCTTTTCCACAAAATGCCGGACAGATCCGATGAGATCGAATAAAATCTTGTGAAAGTATAATCAACTGTTAATTATTTATGTCATGAACCAACATCGAAAGAGAAAGGCATTCCTCATCAGCCGTTCCTACAACAGAGCCCAAGTTCGTGACATGAAAAGGTTCTGAGACCGCTCTCAAACGCGCTTAGAGAAAACTTAACGTTACTTCAACAGTTTTTATCACAGAGTCAATTAATGTTGGCGATTGAGGCGACACGTTAATGTGTATTTGCGACGTTTACTAAATGGATTAAGAACCGTGACTCCAACCACTGAAAATGTCATCGAAGGTGTTTAGCATGCTTACAGCGACAACATATCGATCTGATGTAATACAAAATGACGTCTCATTGTAAACCGTGCTTGGAAAAAGCCTTATCATCAGTCGTTTTTGTGTTCTGGCGTTCGTCCAAGTTTACACCTCGTTATTTCCGTGAGATCTACTCAACAATCAGTCTGTTCCTTCTTTATTCACAGCGACAGTCGGTGTTTTACCACAGAGTGGTTTGCTTTAAAATATTTCTGTTTCAACAACTTACAAAATAAATTAAAAAAAACGGGTCGTATTCAACCTTCGTCTTGAGTTCTGTCGTTTTTTTGCAATCCACAAAAGGCAATTGAACAATTCACCTGTCGTCTGGAGTCGATGTTCGTGCTGTAGAAGACGAATAGAAAGACAATCATATCAGGAGTAACAGAGTTACCTCTGACGGATCTGCCCTGTCAGTGATGTATATAATCCTACGCAACGGGAAAGCGGCACTAAAACATAGTGCAACTATTGCTTCCGTGAGTGTAGTAAACTACGAAGTGGATGTTATAGATCTAATCTGAAAAATTCTTTCAGATACTCACATATATATTTTGAATAAATGTTTGTTTGTTTGATTGGGGGTTTAACGTCGTACAATTTCACTTATATGACGACGGATTGTCCACTTCACACTACTCCTTGCCTTATTACGGTGGAAAACCGGGAGGAAACCTCATAAAAACCACCTCCGCGATTGCCGGGCCACATCTTGTGACTCACTCATATGCCATGTAAAGAATACTGAATGATAGGGCCATACCTTGTAAAACACAAAAACACTGATTCTGTAAATTATTTGTACAATTTAATTGAAATTTGCCATGACAAATGTATATATGATAAATGCATCTAGGCAGAATAACGGACAGACAAAATATTCCTATATCCCTGCCCTCCCCCAATTTTTTTAAAAATAAAACAAAACTTTGCTTGTGGTAGTTATAAAAAGAAAACAGCTGAAGAGAGATATGAATGGTGTATTCTATTGAACTTTCAAAAGTCCAGAAACAATCTAATTGTATCATTTTTATTATTCCAAAAATTCCACTATTAAGATGCAAGTGAATATTATTGAACATAAAATTAGGAAATATTGGAATGAAAAAGGTAAAAGAGAAATTATCACATTTTTAATGAGAACATGTGAATGAATTAACATAAAATGCTTTTTTTAAATTTTTATTTCGGTATGTTTGGTTTGCATGATTGGGGTTTAACTCCATACTTCAGGTTTTTTCACTCGTATGACGTTGTCAGTATTTTTGGATCATATTCAAATATTACCTTTGCATAGCACTAAAAGGACTTTCAGTAACCGAAGAATTAGCTACACATGTACATATTTATGGACCTAGTTACAGCTGCAAGCATTAAGTGTGAGCACTGTAATCAAACTTCAATTATTATCAGTAGGAGGCTGGGTCAGTCATCTGAAAAAGATTTTTTCACTTAACTTAAAATCTGTAAAATTTTAAAGTGAGGAATAATATTAGACAGATTTTTGATATAAGCCCTATACAAACCTTCACAATAACAAAGTAAAGATGCAAAAAAAAAAAAAATTAATTAAAGGCCAAATAGAGAATAGTGCTTGGGATATTTTCATGATCGTCATAAAATGTGTATATCTTTTAATCAGCATTTTCCAAAACTGAATTACTTGCAATTACAAACATTGAAACATGTGAAGTAAATTTTAAGCATTCTGATTGGTTGAAAACTCTCAAATTAACAGCCAATCAGTAAGCCCAATTTTTCTGCTGACAAATTTTATTGTTATGACTTTGCCATTTT
Source organism: Mopalia vespertina (assembly GCA_030265115.1). NCBI lineage: Eukaryota > Metazoa > Mollusca > Polyplacophora > Chitonida > Mopaliidae > Mopalia > Mopalia vespertina. Next base: position 1,861 of record JAQQZZ010045493.1, on the reverse strand, counting down.
TTTCATTTCAGAATGAAAAGTAAACATTTCTTAAAGAAAAAAACCTTTTCTGAACATAAGGAAAGTTACATGTAAGTTTAATAGCACAATTGTATATGCTAAATTTAGTTTTCGAATTAAGAAAAAATTGTTGACGTAAACAGTTCACATCTAGGCCCCATGAAACGTGTATTTTGTTATTACTAAAAAAACTGTATTGTTAAAAAAAAAACAATTTTTTTACAGGATCTGCAAATTATTATTAAAATATGACTGGGTACAACTTTTTTAAGTAGATCGCAAGCGAATTGAGCAGGTTCTACTTTTCTGCAACTGGCTGCGATCCATCAAAACAACACACATCACGTGAGGAATCACATGATCACTAAAATGGCTCATCTTGAATGGAGCAAAGATGCACAGAAAGGATTAATAGAGCTTTGAATGAAGGACTTTTGGTAGAGCGAGCAAATATTTATCAAATAGGGATGCTTTTATTATAACTATTATAGCTGCACAGCGAGCATGCACACTTATTCCTAGTTACACTTGATCACAGTTTACCTGTTTCTAACCCAGTCACCCAGTGTCTTAGCTAGGATTGGAAATCTGCCTATCATAAATACCTATTTTGTGGAATTTTGCTTGTCAAAATATTCCATTTTCCTATCTTTCCAATTTTAAAATTCAGAATTTCTACCGGTCATTTTTACCATTTTTAGAAATCTGTCTGTGTAAAATGACAGATGGACGGGTCTCGAGCTAAGAGTATGTCCTAACCCATTCTGTTGTTCAGTCCCTTACAAAAGAATCCTATAGGATTTTGGATTTTTCTATGGAAGCCTATAGGATTTTATAATTATCCTATACTATAGGATCTACAAAATTCTATAAGATCCTGTAAGATTTTTCTCTACAGTCTTGCTGGACCCCTTGGTCGATTTTCAGAACCACCGTTATACATGTATTTAGTCTCTTATGCAGAAGAATATAAATATATGTGTTAATGTTGAATACTCAGGAGTACATATATGTGATTGTGGTGAAAATTCAATAATTATTTCTAAAAATATTACAAAATGAGTAAATGTCAACAGAAAAAAATAGACTGCATTTTTCATGGTTTATTTCCCTAAGAACCATAATGATAAGACTCAATACATTAATTGACCTAGTAGAACAGTCCTTGAACAAGTCAACGGTTCCTCTTTTTAAATTTATTTTTATTAGAACGATGCCAGTGGATTTTTTTTTTTCTATCCCACCTTGGAAAATCTTTATAAAAATGTAAAATACAACTTTCGGAAAACATTTTAAAAAACCAAGGACGAACTTCTAGAAAATGAGGCACAGTTTACTAGATCACAGTTTCATGGGAAAACAAAATTATAGGCTGCAATTAAGCTGTTTGTAATTAGAATTATTTCGAATTATTTTTTTTACCCACATATAGTTTGAATACCCAACTTTTAATCCAAGTGATAAACAAAATTTGAAACCTTAAGGGGTTACAGTGAATCGCAAGCCTTTTATAAAATGTTGACATGTTCTTTGATTGGGGTTTAACGCCAAATTTAACGTTGTCTCACTTGTATGATGGTGTGTCAGGAAAATGGGTGGAGAAAACCACAATGACGCCGCTGGCAACAAAGACAACACAGGACAGTTCCAAGACACGCTACAAAAACACCAAAAACAGACCATCTTCTTGTAGCTCTGAGAGCACCAGACAGACGCTTAGCCAGAAATTAAAAGTATGGTGTCCTGGGGCTTAGCCAGAAGTTAGATTGTTTGTTTGTTTGTTTGATTGATTGGGGTTTAACGTCGTACTCAAGGGTATTTCACTTATATGACGATGTGCCAGCCCAATGGGTGAAGGAAA
>JAQQZZ010045482.1:0-10255 GCA_030265115.1 Mopalia vespertina | reverse complement strand
GTATTGCATATGTACCCACCCCTGCAGTCACTAACTCTCCATACATACGCCAATAGTGCTTTACAAAGTTAAACAAACTGTTAAAACTAGAGAATAACATTCAACATATTTTATCAGCGCTTTAACTCGAAACTTGGTCATTTTATCCGCCAGGGGGCGTAGCTGTAGTTCTATTTATATTTTAATAATCGGCCAAGGGTTGTTATGTAGAGTAGCTGGGAATCAAACCCTTGGTTAGCGAAGATGCAGCAATACAAATGTTAGGTTATCTCACAAACTGAGGACCGATTTTACGGTTATGCAGGAGGCCTGTAATTCAGAGAGCAATGGTTGTATTTTGTGAAAGAGTCACATATACCAGAAGTATTTAGCATCAACTACCCCATAAACATATTTACTCGGCCATATTTCAAACATAAAGTGAAAGATCAGGGGCCACTTTCACAAAATGTCATACAACAAAAAAATATTGTACGATAAAATTCTGTCAGGTAAGCTATATGTGTAACAATATCCTACAAATTTAATTGTCATACAACATTTATGAAAGTAGATCCAGAACATGTATAAGCTAGGTCAAACAGAACAACCTGGCAATAATATCAAGTCTGTAAATTTTAAACCAATCTTGACCTTTGAACCCAAGCTACAAATGAAATTTTCCTTCCACTGAGAGTTTTGTTGAAAAACAGGAATCAACCTACCAAATTTACTGAAGAGCTCCTCCAAGTGTTCCTCGGTACAGATATATGCGAGATTTCTGGCGTACAGTCGACCAGATTCCCCGACACCTTCCTCTTCCTCTCCAGGCTCGGACTTCTGAAAACAACACAATTTCATTGGTCAACAATATACATATTAATATTATTTGGTACTATATTTATTTCACCTACATTGTGTTAATGTACCTTTATATTAACCAGACTTCCTTCCTACTGAGGACTTCCATTTATACTGGCTCTAAGGCAAACACCACTGTAAATCACCTTTCATTCATTTATGATTAATTGCTAATTTTTTGCAAGTTGTGAAAACATTATAGAATCTAGACATAAAAATGGATGTTTTCTGACAAATCCTGGTGCTTTCTTACTACAAAATGTGTCCTTGGCATCCCAGGTACAATTTCTAAGTCCTGTAAATAGCTTCAAACGTTGAAGTTTTATAGACGAAATTTTACATGATTTAGGGTACTTAAGCCAAATAAAATACTGAGCAATTAAAGAGACAGAAACATTTATCTTTTCTAAACCCTCTCACTTAATTTGGGTTGGACGGATCGATGAATTGATTGGTAATTAAAGCCATGCTCAACAGTATTTCACTAATTGGTGATTGATTGATGGTTGTACGTAAGGTGAGCAGAACATCGAGAAGGGTGTGTGTGTGTGTGTGTGTGGAGGGGGGGCAGCTGCCCAAAACACACTGACTGAGTCATGGTGCAGAGGATTTTTAGAAATATAGCTCACCTTTGTTTCCCACGGCCTTGGTTTTACAATGGCGTCTTCTACATTCTCAGAACCACTTTTCTTTAAAAATACTCTCTTCCCCCCTTGAAAACAAAAATGCCACTTGAACCATCACATACCAGTACAACAAGAGTCCACAAAGAATCAGACTATATTTATGCAATGTATTGAGCACAAAAAAAATGGACCAATTAGAATGTAGTACAAACATTAGCTATGCAATAACTTTGCTGACCTTCAAACTTGACCTCTGTGTGCATAGTTATAGCTTGGGTTAAAATTTATACAGGTATCATGGTATTGAGCAGCAATGAATCGCCGAAGATTGCAGCACTGCACAATACCTTATTATCCACATATTATACTTACTGTCAAACTTAACTTCCATCTGCTAAGGTTTACACTACTGGCAACGTTTGACAAAAATTATTTTTTAATGTTTTGCATTTAATCAAGACATTCAGTGGTTTCAAACTGACCAATCTTCACAGCTTCCTGACTGTTAAAGGTTGATAAAAAGTTACACAGTATTTAAGCCGGATACATATATTGCGTGCAAAATAAATCAACCAATCAGAATACAGATTCCGTTTAGTGTCGGAACTTGACACCTTAACAAGTAAGTAATAAGTTTGACAAGAAGCATACACTATTTAAGCAAGATATCAAGGTTATTCAGACAGGATAAACCCAAGTCCCAGAATTAAGAGTCATGAAATCCTAGGACTTTTCCAGGATAAAATAAGGCTCTTCCAAGAGGCTTTTATCGTTTAAGGACTGTACGAATCCTGTATTAAACAAATTTAATGCAAATTTCCATGGTTTGACAATGCCAGGCATGTGTTTGTTTGATTAGGGATGGGTATAATGCTATATAAGGTTATTCCGTTTAACGTTTAATGCATTACCCAACCACTTAACATTGTCTTAAGATTTTGTTGTATTTGTTTATACATACCAACAAAGTTCTTGTTTTTTCTCAAAGCTTGGTCCAAATCCTTTTCATTCAGAAACTCTATGTAAGCAATTCCTGCAAGAACATTGTACATCAATATTGTATTTATTCAATTTCACAAATTTTTTACTTAAATACATATAAAATTGTTTTTTGGTTATTTTGGGATACCACTGTCTTAAATTGAACGGATTATAGTTCCAGTTCAGGAGACCCTTTTGAGAATGGAACCCACGACTGCCAGAGTGAGGCACCAAATCTCCAGCAGGAAACACTACCACATAGACCACTCATTCGTGTTAAAGTCTCACCAGTTACAAAGTTTTGAATTCCTGAATGCTCAATTCACAGCATGCTGACACAACAAATTCCAGCATCTGAATACAAAACAGAAAATCCAGGCACCAGAACATTCAATTCGCAAATTTAGGCATCGGAATACAAAATGCGTAAATTCAGGCATTTCATAACAAAATGCCCATATCTTTGAATCTGATAAAACGGGCAATGCATACCCAGAACAAATCATATGCCTCCAATACACATGTCACTCTTATCTAATCTTAATAAATCATAGAAATTGATTAGAGATTTTCCATTGTAATTCAGGTCGTGGCACTCTTATAAAGGTGGGTCAGGCCAAATGTTGAAGGAGTATGCACCAATAAACCTAACAAACAAACAAACAAATGTTGAAGGAAACTACCCCTAACATCACTGTTAAGAAACAACAAGAAACAAAAAAAAAAGGCTACAAAGCTTGGTTCAATATGAACAATTGTGCAGTGCACTTGACAAATATAATTCTAAAATAAATCTCTGCTATTATCTCTTAAAAGGGAAGAAAACAAAACAAAAATCAGTCATAGTCCAATTATGCCTGCTACCAAGTTGTTTTTTAAGTTATATGAAAACAAAATTCCAGCTAGCCTTTAATTATAGCAACAATATTTTGTTGTGTTTCAGAAGAACCTACAAAAAACCCTAACAGCTGAGGAGTATGGATAACACTTTGGTAATGTGATGATTTATCTGTGACTGTTTTTTTGTTTTTCTTTCCCTTTAAAATTATGTATGATACGTTACTTTTTTAGATATTTTAGAAGATTTTATCTCATATAGTGACAAAAGAAAAATACATCTTTAGCTCACCAATTGGTTTTCTCTTAGCATTTTTGGGGATGACTACAGATTTGGTTTTCAAAGGCTTGAAAAATTCCACGATTGCCTTCTGAAATTAAAAAAAGTATTGAAAAAAATATCACAATAACATTTCCCCAAATTTTTGCTGACATGGCAATAAACTGCAAAAGTTGGCCATTGACTTTAAATGTTTTAGGCTTTCCTTTTACATCATACTTTAAGATTGATTGATTGATTCGTGTTTTACACCATGCTTAAGGGTATTTCACTTATATGACAGCGGTGTATTCCAACAATAATTGAAGCTAGCACAACCAAGATATGAAGCGTTTCCATAATGTTGGAAGGTTGATTTTCCTCCAGTGCTTAGTAAAGACAGCATTGCTACTCTTCAAACAAACTACCCTTAGCTGGAGGGCTACATTATATTTAGAAAATCTAAGTTTCAGAATTCATTCAACATTAAAAGTCAGTGTTGATATTAACATACATAAAAGGCAAATCTGCAAAATCTACATTTTGCAATATTTCAAGGCGTACCTCACTGACATTGCCTTGGAAGCCTCGCATCTTTAAAACAAACTTCTCAGATGACTCAGTTTCCACTTGTTCAATATTTGACTTTATCTGCTTTTCAGAGGATTTCAGTACTTTGGTCTTCATAGATTTCTTAGCTTTGGGAGAAGTCTTCTTTTCCTCCTCAGATTCAGAGTCTGATGAGGATTCTGAAGAACTTGATTTGTTAGAGTGATCTCCCTTTACAGTGGAGCTCTCCTCTTCATCTGAGGAATCACTTGACGAAGAAGCATCATCATTAAGGCCTTGTGTATCCATTTTAGATTTTAAATACTGAAATCAAACACAGTCAATAAATAGAGGGTTACATTGCATTAATAGGTTAATAAATATGTCATCTATAAGAAACACTTTGTTTTATAAAACATCAAATTATATCCACTGCTAATAAGAATACCAGAGAATGCAACACTTTAACAAATTCTATTAAATTCCCACAAAAGAATGGTGATTATATTCTTATCATAATCAGGTACATAACTTTATAGATCTAGGAGTCCCCTCTACATTTTGGCAGTGTGACATAGTAGTTTTGTAGATCACAATGATCACAATTTTCAAATATTCCCATATTGGTGCTTAGAAATGTGTCGTGCCATAAAGATCCTTAATGAACATATGGTAACCATGGCAACCAAAGACATGTCAAAACATATACAACATGCCATATTCTAAGAAACATACAAGATGGAGATGCCATTTTATTGTATATGAGAAATTCCTCACATTAAAATATAAATGGATTTAAGCTACATTATGGCTATAATATATTACAATAAACACATCCAAAATCCTTGCATACGAGATGGAGATGCCATTTTATTGTTTAACTGATATGAACTAAATTGGACATCAAAGACGTACAGCATATTTTGGAAACATCTATGGAATCTAATCATTTAGCATTTTAAATACCTCAAGATCTGAGAGTCCCTTTTTGTTAGCTTTTTTATCCATGTCTACTATAACTGGTCTCTCTGGAAAAAATAAAATAAATATTATCCAAGAGGAAACCTCATCCTCTCCACCAGTGTCTTAATTAGAATTGGAAATCTGCCTGTCAGAAATCCCTATTCTAAGAATTTTTCCCCGTCCAAATTTTAAATTTGTCTATCTTTCTCATGTTAAAATTCAGAATTTCTACCGATCATTTTACCCAGTTTTAGAAATCTGCCATCTCAAATGATAGGTGGACGGATCTTAACCCAAGACTATGCACTCCACTCCACCCTCCAAGCGATATACAGGCCCGGGTCTCCTCATGGGACTCTCTTATATACCAGAGGTAAACTTGGAGACTTGAACCTCTACTGTACACTGACAGAGGAGCCAGGTGTCCAAGCTGCTACCACTGAGCTCCAGAGTTCGGAGCTGTCACTTATTCAATATATATTTATGGATTGGTGATTTACGCCATGTTTAAGGGTATTTCACTTATATGACGGTGGTGTATTCCAACAATAATTGACATTAGCACAACCAAGATGTGTAATGTTTTCATAATGTTAGAAAGTTAATCATCTTGCAGTAAACCTAGCATTGCTACAATTCAAACAAACTGCCCTGAGCCAGAGGGCAAAATATATACTGAATAAAGCTAGTACTATTACAACAACTGAAACAATTTACATATCTTTAAATGGTAGCCTTTCAAGCCATATAAGAGTTATTCCAACCTATACCATTAAACAGAGATATACATTGTTTTGGTTGTGGAATTACCATTATTTTAGTATTTTTGTTTTACCTCTAAAGAAGAACAAATAAATTACACCTCTATATGTCCACCTCTGCTCACAACGTAACAGGACTTACGCTCTAGCCACATACCTACTTGCTGATAAGTGGGCATTGTGATTTTATACTGATTGAAAATCTTTCAGAAAGCAATAGGTTTTGGCTCTGTGAAATTAAAGATTTACGGCTTAAAACCGGATGGACTGGCTGTTAGAACCATGTTCATGGTTGTACACTTTTGCTGAGCATTGAGGTGAGATATCCGAGGTATAAACTCACGAAGGCACTATAACATTGACAGTTTGAATAGGTCATAGTAGTGTGAAAAGAGGGGGGTGTCTGTAGAAAGAGATTTGATTGGTCAATATTCAGGCCTGTGCTGTAATCTTTTCCGGCAGACACTTAAAATCGGTCCTCTAAAATTTTGTTATCTGCATTTTCCCCTGGTAAACTGATTTTTTAAATACATAAATGTGCCTTTGTGAAAAATAAAGCAATTTTGCTTTAAAATACAATCTTCATTGATTATCAGATGACAAAATTTGTCAAAATCAGTGGCAAAATGCAAATTTAGACAAAGACTGCAAACAATTTAGGAAACCTATAAATCGGTCATCCTAAATTAAGTTTACAAAACCATGGGGAAACCCCGTTCTGTCCGTTCTCCCCAACAGCACAGGCCTGATATTGGTACAGCTATTTTGTTTACTGTTTAAACTGAAAAGATATGGCAGCTAAAAGGATTTTGACCATAATTTGAAAATTTACCACTGTTCAAGATTTCATTGTACACTAGATATAGTTGACTAGTAAGCTTAACAGCATGAATGAGCGCATAAAGTTATGCCCTTTGTAAGTTTATACATGTCAATGCAACCCATAACTTCACTTTAATATGTAAATACATTTTGAATAGACCAAAGTATTGACTAAGAGCCAAAAAAATGAAAAATACTTAATTATTTGGAGAAACTCTTGATCCACTATATGGTAAAATATTTTTTTTTGTAATTTAATTACTTGAGTTTTTACTTTAACTTAAGTCTGAAAATTTTACTTTTTTTGTCTGATTCCTTTTCTTTCAATGACATCTGTTTATCTGAGTTTGATTCGTCAGAGGAATTTCCTGAGTCCTCCTCACTCTGTGATTGACTAACAACAGTTCTCTCCCCTTGCTCTTGTTGTGTCGGGAGAGTGTCATTGGACCAGGCTGTCTTTATGCCAACATTTTGATGAACAGACAAAAATTCTTCAAATCCTGGATCATCTTTTAGCTGTAACATACAATGTATTTGAATAAAATATTAAGAATTAAGTTATCTGTTCTCACCAAAAACTAGAGGTGCTGTTGGTATTCACTCCAAACTTACTTACTGGTTTTAGTGTGACAAAGAAAACTGTGTCTTGTTTATAGGTTTAAACAGTAATGTGGTTTTGATCATACAATGTCAATGTTTGGTTAATTTAGATAAATATTTATTCACGTTCAAATGATCTGGACTTCACTTCCTGGTTTGGTCATTCCTCCCCTCCTAACGCTGAAGAGTTACAATTATTATCGTGGAATCTCATGTAAACACACTAGAGTCGGACCACGTGTAGTGAAAGCCAAGATGGCATTTTGTTGAGCTGTATTTGTATTTGTTGTAATCGTTCAGTAACAATATATGTTCCTCAGTTGGATATTTGTGTTGTGTTGCTTGCTGAATCAGTTTAACATATTAGGTTATAAACAAAACAAAAAATTAACTTACATCACCCAGCATGTCTTTCAGTCTCTCTTCTTTGTTGCGCTTTCTTTTTTCTGCTTTACTCTGATAAAAAAAAAAAAATGAGTACTTACTAAAACCATCCTTCACCAGCAAGGGATCAAATGTCTCAAAGTGAAATGAAACTGGTTGGAGACAAGGGCTTAGGCAGACACCTGTCCAAATGGACACCCTGAAGTGAACAATTGTCTCCTTTGGACACCCTGTTTTTAGAAACTTTAACATGCCAGAGATAGGAAAACTTTCAAAATTGGACACCCAATTATTTGAAATGTGAAGCAAAATTACCAAATTTGGACACCATACTTTCGATTTCTGGCTAGGCCCCTGTATGGAGATTGTCAAGTTTGAATATTAAACTTTACAGGAAAACTTGAAATCGTTTTTAAGTGTTTTTCTTACTTGGTGAAGTGACAGGATTGATTTGCTTGTTCAAAAAAGTTTACAAGAGGGGCAGTCAATTGCAGAAAGAAAATATTTGTTTCACATCTGATACAGTCATCTACTGAATCGACTTTTGTTCAAGCCCCCTGTATTTTATGATTTCTTATTTCTTTTTATCCTGAATTTTAGAAAAATATGCAAGTCTGAGCGCAGAGGGCTTACCTAATTTACGATGATTAAAGTAAAAAATACTATACCTCTTGTACAACAGATTCGTTTTTGTCCACTTCAGTTTTCTGTTTATTCTGGAATGATGAACTCTCCTTTGAGTACTTACTCCAAGCTCTAGGCTTTTCTGTGTCTCCAAAACTTTTAGCAAAGTCAACCTACAAGCAACAGGTCTGTCATTATTATAGTTCTCAGTGGGGAATCTTTTGGTTTTCAGCAGCAGTTTCAGGGATAGGCTACCGCAGTCACATTAAAGTTACAGGTTTGGGCATTCAGGTAACTGAGTTCAGGATATTATTACAGGTTCAGATTCAGGTTACTGAGTTCAGGCTTTAAGTTACAAGTTCAGATTCAGGTTACTGAGTTCAGGATATTATTACAGGTTCAGATTCAGGTAACTGAGTTCAGGCTTTAAGTTATAAGTTCAGATTCAGGTAACTGAGTTCAGGATATTATTACAGGTTCAGTTTCAGGTTACTGAGTTCAGGCTTTAAGTTACAAATTCAGATTCAGGTAATGGAGTTCAGGATATTATTACAAGTTCAGATTCAGGTAACTGAGTTCAGGATATTATTACAGGTTCAGATTAAGGTTACTGAGTTCAGGCTTTAAGTTACAAATTCAGATTCAGGTAATGGAGTTCAGGATATTATTACAGGTTCAGATTAAGGTTACTGAGTTCACACTTTAAGTTACAAGTTCAGATTCAGGTTATTGAGTTTTGGCTTTGAGTTACTGGTTCAGAACTTCAGATTCAGGTTATTGAGTTCAGGATTTAAGTTACAGGTTCTGATTCAGGTTACTGAGTTCAGGATTTAAGTTACAGTGTTTTGATTATGCAGGAAAGTAAATTTTCCTTGAGTGTTAAGTAAAGACATCATTGCTACTAACTCTCCAAACAAACTGCCCTTAGTCAGAGGACTTCAGTTTTTTTTAAATACAGAATGTAAATTTAGGCCATAGGTTCATGGCTTAAGTTAGGAGTTCAGGGTTACACTTGGTTACTGCTATAGGTTATGGGATGAAGTTTAAATTATGGGTTCAGGCCTCAAGTTACAGGTTCAGGAATGGGTTTTCAGATTATGATTACAGGTTAAGGATAAGCTTTCACATTATGGTTACCAGTTGACTGTTCATGGATTAGGTTTAGGCTTATGGTTACCGGTTCATGAGTTAGGTTTCAGATTATAGTTTCTGGTTCATGAACTGAGTTAATTGTTACAGGTTCAAGAATCAAGATATACCTAGTTTGGGATACGTGTAACTGTTCATGAATTAGGGTAAAGAAGTTGTCTTAAATTACGTGATTGACTGATCCTTTAAAGCATAACTGTTTAATATGCTGACATGTTCTATTGGTCACTCAAAATATACTCTTTTTGACAAAGAGTAAATAATTCTGAGATAAAGTTTGACACTACTGTTTTTCACTGTATTTTCAGCTTTGGTCATATACCACATCAGCCCTCAAAATAAGAAAAATCTGCCTAACCCGGAAAAAGGTTACGCGAATTTGACCTTGCGTAACCCATCGTTCGGTTAAGCAGGTGTAATTTGCGTAACCCACAGGTTAAGCAAACAGGTTAACCAAAGAATGGGTTAACCAAAATATGGGTTTCGCAAGATCGGTTGTTCAGTTCAGCTACATGCATGCATAACACTACTTTCAACTATCTGGTTATTGCACAATACATGGACTCTACAGGAAGCTTTCATAGATATAGTTAAGGCAAGGCAAATCAAATAAACTTCAAACCAAGAACATTTATTATTTTGGAATGATGAAATGAGGATCATAACGTAGATGACTTTTTCAAATTACAACCTGAACAACAATTACAGTTCTGAATGGTCGTCAGCACTGCACCCTTCAAGTCACGGCGTTTCGCCTCGCGTTTTATTTCCACAAGGTGCTCCGAGCATACATTGCACCTCAGGCAAATGATGTCTCCGTCGTTGTCTACATCTACAGAAAAGTCATCTTTAAACCACCA
>JAQQZZ010045470.1:0-23653 GCA_030265115.1 Mopalia vespertina | reverse complement strand
TCAATAATTTCCAAAACTTTTTAGGGTTTTGCTTCTTACACTTTTCTAGTTCAAATTTCAAATTGAAATCACCAAGTTAGCGAAACTGGAATTTGTGACGTATGAAAGTTGGCAAAAGTGGAAAACACCAACTGGATTGCAGTTATTTCTTTTCAACCTTTCAAGAGTAGTGCACTGTAGATTACAGTATATGGAATTTAAAGATCTCTGCTCGACTGAGGACTCACAAGAAAGACAGTTTATTCATACATATATAATAAAGAGCTTCTGTAGCTCAGTCGGTATTATGTTAAAAGTATAAATATAGCAGTAATTTAAAAACTTCTCAACTCTCATATGCGAATATCACCCACTCTCCTCTCCCTTCACATTCCACTGCTGAATGTTTTATCGGTCCCACATATTTATGGAGGTTCATAAGCTATAGCGCTATTGTTTATATTCGGCAGGATGCGCTTGTAAATCACTCATTTGCTCCAGGATGATATTTTCGTTGTTGATTAGTACATTTCTCCTAAACGTCTAGCACACACACGTTCCGTACACATCGGTACATCACTCTACTTATCCAGTATCCATACAGATATCTGGGACGTTACTGGAAGCAATATAATTATACACAAAAAAACGTGCTATGTTAGCCACGATTTGATGCTTCAGTCACACTCTAGCAAGACGTGCCATGTGATTACAATTTAAACAAAATGTAGATTGGAGGAAACCGCGTTAACCGAGGAAGCAATATCATATTGAATTTTGCAGTTATCTCCCTTCTCCAAAATTGCCGTATTACATCCGAGATTATTAAACCGTGTGAATGGTGGAGGGTATTCTGACATTGTCGCTCCCCAATTAACAAGCTCTCGCTCCTACTTATAGTCGTTAATAGTGTAATAATCCTTCGTCGTTGGAAATATTAGAATTTAAAATGTCAGTAGGCCTATATAGACTTCAGTATGATTTATCAGTTATATGAGTGAGTCACGTGATCTGGCTCAGACAATCGCGGTGGTAGTTTTTAAGAGGTTTTCTCCCGGTTTGCCACCGAAGCAAGAAATAATGTGGAAAGGATAATCCGTCGACATTTATGTGAAATATTCTTGAGTACCACGTTAAACCCCAATAAAAAAACAAACAAAAATCAGTACCAGATTTCTAGAAAGAAACAATTAATTGAGAGGTCCCGAAAGCTCTCGGATCCTTCATAATTGGAATTATACATTCTGGGTTATTTTAAGATAATAAAACGACTCGCCATTACCAATCTATTTCAAATCAAACAGGGCATCTTTTACGTGAACAAGCCCTCTCAGATTTTAAGTTTGATGTGTTTTGTTTGACTTTTTACTGCATTCAGATGCATTCTAACAGTGTAATCTGCAGTACTGATTTCAGGGATTATTTGCAGAGTTTTTATTGGCAGACTGTTTCGTACTTTTTTATCGCACAAAATTGAAATGGTTCAAATCGGGGGAATCCCCTTACGTCCCCTACAAATCATACCGTCTGATTGATCCTTCAAGCACTGAGTTAAGCCGCACTTTCGAACGCATTATTACGAAACATTGTTTAATTATTTACTCGGCGTTTTGTTTTGCATAACATCCTCATTTTATCCACCACTATCACACTGGTGATAAATTCCCTTGTTTGTAATCATAGCAACATACTAACCGGCATTTCCTTTAAATAACATACGTGTTTACTTCAATGATAAACCACAACTATAATGTGAAGTAGTATATTTATAAATACACAATGGATCACAAGCGAGCTAGTTCCTAATACATTTGGGGAGGAGTCGGCATACTTATTTTATTAACATTTTCGTACGTTTATTCATATTTATGGATTAACCTGGTATCCCTCTGTTTTAAAGAGGTCGGGTACAGGGGGCATCCTGTTGCCGTGATGCTCCCAGAGAAAAGAGGCACCACCAAGCAAATCTGTTTGTATTACGTCCAATGATTGTCTCTGTTTGTTGCCGGTGGTGTCGATGGTAGTTTCCTTCACCTATTGGGCTGGCACAATTATGTCTTGGTAGACTATAATGTTGCTGGCATATGCCATCTTCTCTAGCCAAGAGTTTTATTTCAAGCTACTCTGCATTACAACCCTTGGCAGATTGATTGCATATAAATATAAATACAGCTACGCCCCCTGTCGGATAAAATGCCCGGGTCGGAACTTCATTTGTATTCATGCAGATACGTAGTAGGTGCGTGGAAACAATACTATTACACGACAAGGCTGAAAGGTCATTTGTTTATTAATCTGTTTGATCGGGGTTTAACGCCGTGGTTAAGCTTATTTCAGTCACATGGCGGCGTGCAAGCCCAATGGGTGAAATAAGCCACCATCGACAACACTGGGAACAAACAAAAGCAAGACAGGACAAAAACACAAAATAACACAAGAATGTATTTTGTTTCGTTGCTTAAAACACAAACCAAACATGACACAATAAACCCTTTTTTACATCTACATCTTGTTGTAAAAAGCTAGAGTTGACTTGTGAATGAAATTTAACTAAAACGTAGTCCAGATTTAATCATGGACCGTTGGGAAATCTCGAAAATGTTCATATGACATCCGAGATTAGTTCACCGATGGGGAGCTACCAATCATTTGATTCAAACAATCGAATAATTAACTATAATAATAACTATGGAATAATCGGCTTGGTCAAAAACCAGGACCATGTATTGTATCGGGTGACATCCGGTAATTTGCAACTGTATCAATACATGCGTTGCGAAGGTAGATAGATGGTACTTTATTGTTACACAACGGCTTCCAAGATGTGATGTGCCCAGTTCATTTAAAAATTTCCGAGTTTACTGTAGCACTCAAATGCTCATTTCGATATCCAGCTAAACTGGAAGATTCTCACTTTCCACAACCAGAATGGCTACAGACAAAGCAACCGACAAACTAATATTTGGTATTAAAATTGAGTAACTGGCACGTTTATCACAGCCTTGTCCACAGAAAGGGGAAAGCTAGTCTGGGCCCCGGGGCCCGTGAGTAGCCGCTTGTTTCAGGAAGGGACCACCTAATGACTTCATATGGCCATTGACGGGAGGGGGGCTTAGGTTTAATTTGCCATGTACCCTAAAAGTATCTTGGCCGCCCTGATTGCAGCGACCAGCTTTATGTTAAAGGGAGGATATAATTCTTTACTTGGATATGGGCATTGGGAAATCACTGTTCGGCTTTCTGATTGGTTGCTCGTTCTATAGTCCAACGAAATGTTAGTCTCATTTTGGTCAACTTGCAAAATATGTTCCAAAATTTTGTGAGCCAGACCAGGTCACATCTGACCGTATCACTCTAGCCTCGTTAGCAAGACGTCGATGAATTCCTCCACCAGTGTCAGATTCGTGGCGGCCAAGGTTCATTGCCATGGCTTCCACGGGAAAGTTTGGTACAACACCTCGGCAAGCTAGTGTTGGAGAACGCATGAAGGTGTTGTTAACATGATTAATGTCATGCAAAGATAAATATATTTGCTTTGGTTAAATCATGAATATGGTCTGATCGCCTGTGGTACTAAGAACACGAGGAGAGATGCATAGTAACATTAAAACCTGAATGCCTGAATCGGCCCTTAACAGAAGCACATACCACTCTCTTCCATGGGACATGATATCCGGCACATATATGGGTATCTGTTTGATTGTGGCATTACGCAGCACTTCAGGCTGTTTCAATCATGTGACTGGGTAAATGATACCATCATCGACTCCTTCTGGCAGAAAAAAAAGAAACAACAAGACACACACAGTTTGTAAAAGATTGATTGATTGGTGTTTTACGCCGTGCTTAAGGGTATTTCGCTGATATGACGGCGGTGTATTCCAACATTAATTGACACTAACACAGCCAAGATGTGAAGCATTTCAATAATGTTGGAAAGTTCATTTTCCTTCAGTGCTAAGTAAAGACAGCACCGCCACTCTTCAAACAAACTGCCCTTAGCCAGAGGGACATTTGTTTTAAAGAGCTCAAACTAAAACAAAACAAGATAACAATAAGACGCAATACTGAGACATCACAAACCAATCAGATAACACCTGGTCAAAAGAAAGCTAGCTTACTAACAACCGGCCGCGGTACATAATATGGCAGGCTAACACCTATCATTTTCAGTTTCGCTAAATTGTCCCCTAATTTATTAGGTGGAAGGGCGAAAAGAGATGTATTTTGTAGTGAAGTGTGGCCCTTGACTTGGAAAGGTGCCTGGTTTAATATGTTTTCCAATGCATTCCCTTGTCATTAATGTTCCATGTCCTGGTTACCCATGGTCGTTGTACTAGGGTTCCGGCATTACTACCTGTCGAAATACCCAGGTTCTGTTGTAAGCCCTATTAGTATTGGCTATATATATACACATATATATACTTGTTTTTTTTTCAGCAGGGGGCAAAATGGGTCGCTGTGCTTTGCAGTTAATGAACTGCCTTATTTGCTCCAGCTCATTTCGTTGCGTAAATGTCCACGGTAAATAAATAGCTTTGACTGCGCTCCGATAACTTCTTCGAACAAGCCTTACATATCTACATCTAAATAGGTCAGCGTTTTGATGCTTTTAATATCACGGGGAACTGCCTTGGGCTTGTTGTCTAAGTTCATTTGATTAATTTATTTATTCTTCTGAAATGAAGAGTAAAACAAAACCCGGATAAACACGAATGTTTGTTACGTGTAAATCTGTTAGCCAATTGAAAAGGGATGTCTCGGAATGTTGCATTATGATTGGTCAACCACCTTTTCAACCCACACTATAGACAATAAAGACAGTTTTAAAAAACGATACATTATCCCCTTGACGTGGGCCTGTTGGCAATAATAATAATTTTAAAAAAGTACGTATTGTGTTTGTCGTTTAGCTTTAAACATGCGAACAATGGACTGGGTTTCAACGAACTAACATACTTGGTATTTGTTACATGCGTGAAAATATATTAATCACGTCATTAGCATTGTAATCAAAACAACACATATGAAACGTACAATACCAATCGCTTTGATATATGTACTTTCCTGGTTGAAACAGTTATAATAATAAACATGACCTAAATGATATTTGTGACATGTTCGACGCTGTAATCTAGGGTACTTGTAACGTACATGTATATAACGACTTGGTATTAATGGTTGTTAACCTCCCCCGCTCCAAATCAATCAATCACCAACGCGAAAACAACAAGAACAACAATTAACACACACACCCAAACACGCAAAAACAAAAACACACAAATGTTGTGAAACAGTTAGGCCTACTCCCACAGTCAGTGGTAAATGTATCTCATATAGCAATTTTGAGGGTTAGTGTTGTTGTTGTTTCAAATAAACTCTTTGGTATATTTGAATACTCAACAATTATTTATGCTAATCATTTATGACAAATATTGTATGGCCAGGGTATTTTGTACCAAAATTATATGTGGGAATCTTGTGTGAACGATCCAGGTAGTTCACAGGAAGATATTCGTATTATTAACTGTATTACAATATGATTGGACGATCCCATGAAGTGTGTGATAAATTCCACAGAAGATGTGGGATCGTTCTTCGTTAACCCTGGCAGGATGTTGACAAGGTCCTGAGTTTAACGGAAGGCTAGATCGTGGTATTCTGTATCTGAGTGCATAGTCACCCTCACAGTTGGCCTATATTCAGTCAGCAGTACTAGAGTATCTTGGAACAGACGGTGACTTGTCCCGGGAAACGACTCGCTTGTATTGACTGGACATTTATGTCGTTGTTGATATGGTGGTGGTATTGCCACCTCTCCACACACTTTCGCCACCCCGTCTTCTTGTAAATGACCCACCCCAAAACGAAGGTGAACAACATATAATTAAAATGTCACCACCAATATATATATCTGTCAAAACGGACCGCATTTTTTATATCATGTAACAATATACTATAGATTCTCTGTAACGAAATGTCGTTTAAATTTTCTTCAACTGTTTAAACTACCTATGTTTTCTTATTGACTCAAATAACAAACACACTTTTCTCCAATACCTAGACAGAAAAGTAATTACTTCGTGTCCCAGTGTAGACATACATAGTTGTGGTGTTATCGTTAATTGTTAATCTTTTAGCCGGTAAAGTATGGGTGTTTGTTAAGAGTTAACATCGTACTCGCGGCTATTTTTATTATATGGCGACTTAAACACGGCAGAAAACGGAGAAAAAATAAAAACAAAGGCGTTGTGACGTCGTATAACTGCATCAAACGCACTGAAGTCGACTGGGTGACTCGAACTTGCGAGCCGTACATCAAAGGATGATCAGTAGTCCGGCTCACAAACCAATGAACACCGGCCACGGGCATGATGGAATCTAAACACTGTTAACTTAATATTCCTGGGTTGTACCACATATCGATGCATCAAAGTCTCTTGGTCTTCTTTCATTAAAGAAATAAAAAATTATGCATATATTTGGCGCTAATTTTTTTGTATTTATTTAACTTACCATTTTATTTACTATTTACTACTATTTATTCGAGATATGTCATTTAAATAAGATACACTGAAATGGGGTAATCTAGATATATGGAACTATAGCCTATAAATAAAATGATTTCTTACAATGTTTAACGTGTTAGAAAATTTTATAAATAACGAAATGAGATAAGCCAATCTTAACACGCTTCGGTGATTTCCGTCAATAACCCTCGGGCACTTCGGCTTTTCTCGGCTACTCGTTGCCAAAACATAAAAGAACGCCTAAGCAATTAAATACGTCTTTCTACGTCACATAATGAGTAGGTTTATATAGATAGAGGAATAGTAGAGTCTTCGTTATACCTGAACGGAGAAATAAGGCACCAAACAGGCTTACTCAATACATTACTTACACGGTGTTAATTTATCTCAACCATGGCTATTATGCCTAAATTAAGGACTTTTGGGACTGTTGTCGCTATCGGAGTTTTATTTTCAATTTGTGCAATATTGGATATGACATACGCTATGCCGCCAAATAGTAAAATACTTAGACTTCCTACCGGTGCGAGTTTATCCAAACTTAGAAAGCCAGATCCCGGTGTTAAGGGGCATTTCTCGACTATCAACGCGCAACCGCGATTGCAAGTTGCACCAAGGAACTCGGCGGTGGTGAGGTATTTGTCAAGCCAAAGCTACGACTTTAGTTTTTGTCAAGGAGGTTTCAAGTTAACTTTCCGCGGGAAATCTCTTAATAGAAGAAATCTTCGCTTAACAACGTTTGATTCCGTAAGTATAAGGCACTGCCACAGTGTGGGCTACTACGTTATGTATTAATGAATGATGATTCCATTGGTTGGAATTTGAATATCCAGAAAGAAAACAACAACAACAACAGCACACACGAATAGGACAATTCAGGGGTTTAAAGTTTCTTATTTTGTGCGTTTTTCGGATAAGCCAGCCTATGATTGATAGACAATTGTATTATTAATTAGTATTAGTCCTTATATTAATTTGAAAATAACATTACCATAAATTTTTCAAATAAAAACATATTTTTTAAGAATTATAAAATAATGTTGATGATAAAATTAATTAATTAACGTAGGTCTTGATGATAACGAAAATAAACATATTAAACATAAATTTCATTTTAATACGCATGTATCTTTTCGGCTTATACATACAATGAACACACTTGGAAACGTTATCTTGTATTATTTTTGATTTTGTAATCGGATGCTATCTTCTTTATTCAATGTCCTATGGATTACGTTACGGTCTTGCTGGACCCCTTGGTCGCTGTTCCTGTTGTATTTAGTCTTTTATACAGAAGAATGTAAGTCTGTACCATTATATATGTATATATGTTTGGACAGCTTGGATACTCAGGATTACATATGTGCTCATGTCGTGAAAATCCAATTATCATTGCTAAAAATATTGCAAAATTAGTAAATGTCAACAGAAAAAAATAGACAGCCTTTTACATGGTTAATTTGTCGAAGTGCAATAACGATAAGACAAAATAAATTAGTTGACCGACTAGAACAGTTCGTGTACTAATAAACCGTGCCTCATTTAAAAAAAAAAATGATAAGAACGATCCAAGTGGATTTTGTTGTCTATCCCACCTTGAAAAATCTTATAAAAATGTAAAATCCAACTTTCAGAAAAAATTTAAAAAATCAAGGACAAACTTCTAAAAAATGAGACACCATTTACTAATCGCATTGTGCTCTTTACAATGGCACAACTTTGAAGTTTCTAACATGAATAGTTTTCTAGAAATGCGCTTTGGAATATGTAGCTTATAAATAAAGTGCCAAAAATAGGCAAATAATGTTTGCGACTTGAACATATGATCATGTGAAAAATAAACTATAGGCTCAAATTTTACTGTTTGTAATTAAACTTTCGAATTATTTTTTTTAACCAAGATATAGTTTGAATACCTAACTTTTAATCTAAGCTATAACAATTTGTTTTTTATTTTGAGCTCAAGGGGTCCAGCAAGACCTTACTGGTATAGCGTGTGGGGACATTTATTTTCGTTCGATGTACCGTAATTATATATAAGATTTAGTGACATGAGGTGGCTCCGTCAATCGCGGGGTGGCTTTTTCGATGTCTGCTCTCGGTTTCCCACCGTATTGAAGTAAATCCTAGTGACAAATGAACAGTCCGTTGTCAGATAATTGAAATACCATTAATTACGATGTGAACCCGATGCAATCAAACAAACAATCTGATTAAAAATAAACAAACGGCCTATATCTCGGAAGTTCTCTGGGAAAATGAGCAACAGATAACGTAGCATTAATCCTACACTTACACTTACGAAGTTATAGGACTGTATATGGATTCCTAAGTATTTGTTTTGTCTTGTGGTTGTTGGTTCCCAATTTCGTGTTGGCTGGGTTCCTTCATCCTCTGGGTCGTCAGTGCGATGTGCGAGTGAAATGACGGTTAAGTTATGTGTAAAACTCCCAACAAAAAAGAACGATTATTAAATAAATAGATTGTTTCAAGACGAAATCGCTAATGCTGGTTCAATAGAATGATATGTCCATCTTTAAGTGTACTATAATAAATATATCAAATACAGGTTTGCATGTCTATATTATAAGACATATTCTTTTTAGTCTAATAACGAAACACAGATGGTTTAAATAACAGATGAAAGCAAAGACAACAACGCATCCACACAACAACAACAACAACGCATCCACACAACAACAACAGCAACGCACTCACACTTCAACAGCAACAATACCAACAACAATAACACACAATACACCCTCTCACAAGACCACTTGAGTAGATAGGGTAAACAGGTGAATTTAAAAACAGATGTCTGTGTGTGTAAATAGATTTTATTGTACTGTTACTGGCAAATCCATTAATTTATTATCTGTTAGACTGTTTATGCCAAACCAATTATATCGGCATAAACGATATGGCACAAATGCCATGCAAATGGCAAATTTAAAAATGGTTGCCAACCTGCAACGCTATTATGCCGCAAAACTCCTTGATACAGTTTAGTATGTCATTTGTCTAACATTATTTTTTCGTGTTATCATCTTTAATCGTATGGTCAAACATGAACACTTTTAAAATTTTTAAAAATATTAAAAAAGATGAGCCAAAACAGGGGACACATATGCATTCAAACTTTATCTATAGTTAGCAATATTTTTTATTTTTCACGGATGAATGAAACAAAGGTTAGGGCTGTTGTTTTTGCAAACCAGAGGCCTACAGGCAGTAGGTGAGGCAAATATAGGACTTATCAACAGGCGTATACCGCATTAAGAACACGTTTTTTATCGTAAGTTATACTTTAACAACCATCCTTCCACACATTAAATCCGGCTCACTCCCTGATTATTTAATCCAATTAGCATCAGAATATTTAGTTCCTTGATGACACACTTGCATGCGTAACGGTTTAAAACTGATATAATGGTCTACTTGACTTCTAAGTATACAACACAAGAAATGTATCTAAGCATAACATTTATATTTCCACTAATGCTTTTACGAAGTAAAGCTACGACTCCAATATACACTAGATGCATGGTCAATCAATATTTCGATTTATGTGGGGTAATATTTTATTTTTAATTAAACCGAAACAGCGTCCCTGTGTAGCTTTTGATGGCTGAAATATATTTATTTATAATCCTCACTTTGTTTAACTGTGAGGCATCTGAATAAAACAATAATTGCCATAAATTGGGGACTGGTAGCTCTAGATAGCTCATCCATGAATACGGAATGGAGATTTAAGTGGAATAAACTTAAGTGCATATAAAAATCCAAAGCAAACCATAAACTAGTCATGACGCCATAACGGGTGACATCCTGACTTTTTAAGGAATGGAAACATTACGAACTGGTATTATGAATTTTTCTTCTTTTTCTCAGAAAATTGATTTGTTGTTCAACTATACGCCTGCGGGATGCACACACACATACACACCCTGAATGGCATCCTGTATTATCTGTTCTCACACAAAGGTGTTAATCTAAGTGCTATAGCATAATTATTTTAAATAAGGTGCGCGAGAGGCGGTTTCGCGATTCTAAATTTGTGGTAAAAATTTCATATTGTAATATGTTTCCCCGATATTAAGTGGTGCCTGAAGTTATCTGGAAGGACTAAGGTCTAAGCACACATCGATATGTTTAAGAAAACGACGGCAACGCACAGAGTGTGTTCTATAATATCTACGACTATGGCTAGACAAAGTAAAAATAAAACGCTAACTGATACAATAAACGCTTCCAGAGCATCTTATATCTTGGGCTGTTACCTACGTCTTTATTTAGAGGTTTCGAAATGCATGGCTGAACTTTAATAATTAAATCGTATATAGGAGATAATATTTTTTAAAGTTTTACAATGCACAGTGTAAAAATTAAAAAAAGATAAAAAAATAAAGTATAATATTTTGTTATGAAATTAAATTCAATCCTGCGTATAATTGCCTTTTTGATGAAGCACCTCTGAACGTGCTAGGCAAAAATACTCTGATTACTTCACCTAGAAATGGCTGGACCGAATAAATGTCTCGCTTGAATCGACTATAAATTTCGATTTAGAGCTATTAGATTTTTGAAAAACATGTAACGCAGACAAACATAAATCAAATGAAGTTTGAGGTTGCACGAAATTCAAAGTGCATTATTCAAAAGCTAAATAATACTTCTTGGTTAAAAATGAATAATATTCAAATTCATGTTATATTATGAACAAAAATAAATAATGCTTTACAGGCGAGTATAGCAGCTCTACTTAGAGGCGAATCACTAGCTCAGAAAATCTATATCTGGTGCAGAGTTGCTCATATCGGATCCTCGGAGGCCAGGACACATGGAAAGAGAGGGGTGAGTGTATTAGACTGATATATTAGTGATTAGACCCTGTCTCATATCGGGTGCTTCATATGTTAAACTGTGGATGAAAGGGTGATTTGATTTGGGAAATAAGCAAACTGTGTTTACTGGTTTGCCACCGTAAATCCTAGATTTTATGGTTGAATTTAGTTTTACCAGCGACGCAATTAACGGCAAACATTGCGACGGGTAATTATAGATTGTTCAGCATTAAAGCCAAGCTAACAGCCAATCAGATTGCAGATGCAAATTTAATTGGGTTAGAACTCAATCATTTGAACTTAATACGTACACTATGTATATTATTTTCTAGCTTTCAAGTCATGGTCCTGACTTGGTTTCTTTAGGGCTATCTGCCAGGTTATGATTGTTAAAACTGATATCCTCGTTTAACGTTTGTAAACCAAGTTATATACTTAGCACAAGTTATACATATTAATGGATTGGATGATGTTTATTCGCCAGACTTCAGGATATAGTTAACTTACATGACGGCGGTGTATTCCAACAATCATTTACACTAGTAGAACCATAAGATGTGAGGTGTTTCCATAATGTTGCAAGGTTAATCGTACTCCAGTGCTTAGTAATGAGAGCATTGCTACTCTCAAACAAACTGCCCTTAGCCAGTGTGATTAAATAACTGATTTTTTTCTATCACAACAGACTGCATTCGATATCGAGAAAACAGAACAGTTTGGAGGAGATATGGTTCTTAGTAGTGAGACAGTTGACCCTATATTATCGTCTTATGAGAACTCTTTTATTGCGAGCAGTCCCCGCGCTTCGCCAAGAATTCGAGCAGGCACAAGGGGTGGGCCGACAACCAAATCTCCGGAAGCTCAATTCACACTGAAACCTAAAGTGGCCGGAAACCCCAATAAACCTCTCCGAAAATCCAAACCGAGGAAGAAGGTGAACCCTTACCCTAATGGAAGGACAACTGCACGTCCAGGGTTTAATCGGTTTCCCTCTAACGGACGTGGGTTGCCCAGCCGTGTGTTCGGAAGTATTGGTCGTTCCCAACGCTCGATGGATCACGTACAGGAACGACAAAAACGGAAGATGATGCCATGGGAATTCTTTCTATGGGATGACGGAGTTGTAGAATACATCATGGCAGATACCTTCTGTAAGTGCTTACTTTGCGGTCTATTCCTTTTGTCTGTCGTATTCATATATGGCGGTTTTGCATTCTCTGTTTACTTGAGCTATGAATCATATTCCGAATCACACTTGGTGAATAAGTATAGATAGGGCCATCATCAAGAGGCAATGGGGAAATTAAGATTGTCGTATCAAACCTCTCTACAATTCTTACCTTGCTTTCACGGGCGAAAATATTTGAATTTATTGTAGTCAACATCAGCTACTTCTCCATGACATCTCTTTGCCGCACCCAATCACCCAGCCCATATGTAATCAGACGTTTGCTTGTAAAATAATCCAATGTGTGCCACGTTTGTCAAGACAATGGTGGTCACAGTGGTAGGGTTTAGGATAGATTATATGCATTTTAACCCTTGCTAGGGAAGATGACATAGAATGGCATGGAAGTTATTTAAAAAGACGAGTGTCGAACTAGTTGTTCCGTAATAACTTCCGCCCCCCGCCCTCCCCCTCTCACACACACACACGTTAAGCACAGTGTTATTGGTAACATACGACTGAAAGTCATCACGCTTCTGTAATATCTCGGGACTTGTGACCAGTAACAATATATTTTTAAAGCAAAAATAATAGTTAGAAAATATACAGACAAATTGCTGTTATATATTTAAATACTATTATTTTTCTGAGCACGGAAAAGTTGGAAACTGTATTGTTGTATTCATTTTGTTTTTTCAGCTGACAAGGCTTTAAAAGCAATTTCTGGTGCCATGGACGACTGGGAGAAAGGTACTTGCCTCCGATTTGTGGAAATTTTTGATAAAGATTACAGCCAACCACATCTCAAGTTCCAAAAACTGGACGGGTAAGCAGAGTGACTTATTTTGGTCGGTTTTCTGTACACTCTCATTCGTGTATTTTATATTGTTCTTAAAATTCTTAATAAACCATATTTCACTTTAATAACCAATCCACTATACCGGACTGAAACCGAGAGGAAACTTTGTACGAAACACACATCTGTCACAATTTTATGCATATATATCAGGTCGACAGTCGTTGGAAAAGCTGTGTTTTAAGTTAAAATGCAAACATAGTTTTTCCGCACATCTTGGACAAAAAGCGTTCTTAACATCAGGGCATCGTGGCTCTTTAGACCACCGTTTCTGATGGCAGTGGGTCGTCTAGGGGATTGTGATAAACACTGGCTAAAATACGTTAATTGATCTATACCCTGTCGCTGAAACATTTAATCTGACGACAGAACACAGAACTACTCCTACATATGTCTTAAAATCAATCCAATCCAAAACGTGTACTTTTAAAAAAAATAATAAGCATTACAGCCAAGGTCTGGGTTGAAATATCCCCTGCATCACCTGAACGGATACCATTTATCATACTGAAATAAGGTTTTGGATTTTTATTTGTTATGTATTTTAAATCTCTTAAGCATGATAAATATATGCCACACAACAACCACTGATAGGCGCCATTTTGGGCTTAAATTATTCCTGCAACCAACTGCCCAACAAGTAAGCTGCATAACAGAGACAACAGTTTAGGTATTTTGATTCGGTGTCAAAAGGGGTAGCTGTCCCGAGAAAGCGATTTAATTTATCAATAATGGATCAGGTCTTCTGTTTCCTGTTAAAGTGCAAACTCATGGCGGTCTAATGATTTTTACCACTGTCAATATTGCCCAATCTTAAGGAATTGGGTTAATAACTGAAAATTGTTCGGTCGTTGCCAAACAAATTACAGCTGTGTAAATACACTAGAGCAACGCCATGATGTCATTCAGCGGTAGATAGATGCAATTCACTTGTAAAAGAGACGAACACATTTAATCCTCCGAAATAAAAAAAAATTGTCCTATTTTATGTTTGCCCACATTACACATTTTCAAACTTTAAAGCAGCTAGATTTTGTTCGCAATGGTGGCAAAATGCAGAGAGTAACTTCGTGACTCGTGCCTCGTGATTTCCTAGTAAGATGGCAGTGATGCTGGTTAACTCATACATTGCAGTCTAAGTTGAAAATCGACACAATGATGTCGGCAAAATGTTATATAGACACACACTAAGTTAATACAACACAACTGATACATGTTGATATCATCTTCAGTATCGGTTATTTCCCATGGGTGAAATACGTCACAATTACAGTAACAGAGTGACGTCCTTTATATATGGTAAGATAGGGCAGCCTGTATAAACTTTAACATTGTGGGCTGTCAGTTTTCAGAAAAACATAAAGCCTTAAAATTGCACATTTTGCTAAAATTAATATTGAAAGATATGGGAGTGTTTAAGAACAGCAAAATATGCTACAAACTACACCTCTTATATATTTATTGAATGATTTGTCCATTGTCTTAACAGATGCTGGTCATACATAGGAAAGCAGTCTAGTGGTCAGCCAGTGTCTGTGGGAGATGGTTGCGAGTGGGTAAGTGTGGATTATAAACAGTTTTAATTTTTATGTGGCGCTACAACGCTGGTGTCAGTAAAATGACTAATTCAATCATGGTAACACTTTTTGATAGAAACAAGCACTTTTCGTCACTGTCAGTGTAATCATTGGCAGATCCAAGTCCTTGACGACACTGTCAGTATAATCCTTGATAAAACAAGGACTGTACGACACTGTCAGTATAATAATTGGTAGAAACAAGGACTGTACGACACTGTCAGTATAATCATTAGTAGAAACAAGGACTGTGCGACACTGTGAGTACAATATTTGATAGAAATAAGAATTTACCACACTGTCAGAACAATCATTGATGGAAACAAGAATTTTACTACACTCTCAGAACAATCATTGATAGAAACAAAGACTGTACGACACTTTAAGAACAATCATTGGTAGAAACAAGGACTTACGACACTGTCAGTACAATATTTGATAGAAACAAGGTCAGTACGACACTGTCAGAACAATCATTGATAGAAACAAGGACTGTACGACACTGTCAGAACGATCATTGGTAGAAACAAGGACTGTACGACACTGTCAGTACAATATTTGATAGAAACAAAGACTGCACGACACTGTCAGAACAATCATTTGTAGAAACAAGGTCTGTATGACTGTAAATCGAGTTTTAATTGGTGTATAATAAGTACCCGGTATATATTAATTCAGTGCATAGAGAAATTGTTAAAGCTAAGTATTTTAAATAACAAAAATAGCATAGAGGATTATTAACGATTATTTTATATATCCTTTTGTCAGGTGGCCATTGTTGCTCACGAGATAGGTCACGCGCTTGGGTTCTATCACGAACAATCTCGTCCAGACCGTGACAACTACGTGAAGATAAATTACGATAATATCCAACCGGGTGTTGAAGCGAATTTTGCTAAACAAAGCTTTAGTGTTCTGAAGACGAACAACATTTATTATGATTATTCTTCGGTTATGCATTATGCTCCCAAGGTACGTACTTACTATTCGTATTGTTGTAGTTATTGCTGACGTTTTATTATGCATTTCACACTTTAGTAAACTTGTATTGAATATACCACTTTCTACTTCAGAACACGGTCAGGCATTCTGGAAATTCTTCGTTTATAAGCTGAAGTGAACCTTTGCTAAAGGCTATTGAGGGTGGTTTAATTGTTCAATTTATTTTTGGAATTGTTTGATATCAATTTGGTTTTATTTCTGTTTAAAGTATTTACAGGTGTTGAAATGGAAGGGCAAGATTACAAACCCATCAAAAACAAATATTCAAAGAAGTTGTTATCCACACTAAGTTGTTCTTTGCCTTATGATACTTCCAACCTTCAATTGCAACTTAGAGAATAAACACAAATATTTATTTACAAAAACTTTAACAGTTTTATAGGTTGGAGAAGCAATCATAATCGATTATATATGATGTCGTCGTCATGAACCATTACATATGGATTGCATATTATAGTTTAGTGTTTCGACTCATACATTAAACTATTTCCCAATGCTGGTGTTGGGGATGATCATATTGCCATTATAAAGTGAAAGTGATCAGTCCGGAGCAAGGTTATTAAGAACGTTGACATGTTGTAGGATTTTGCTATTGGTGACAGCCCCACTATCGAACCGGTGGATCCTGGAATGACCCATGTTATTGGCCAAAGAGAAATTCTTACGTTTAATGACATCAAGCTCGTAAACGTAAATTACTGCAACAGTAAGTATGTTGGTCTGCTTGGAAATAATGAATTTAGTATTGATTGAAAATTAAATTTCGACATAAATACTTTTCGTACCAAAGTGCCCAACGTCTTGTTCGTGGTGTTCGATCCTAGCGTCCAGCTTATCGCAACTCTATCTTTTGGTGCCATAGAACCCACGCATTCTAAATTCTGGCATTTTAGTGTGATGGTAAATTTCAGTCTATTACCTGAATTAAACTCTTTAGTTTGGGTAAAAATAAATTTTGGTTAACTGAAGTCATTTGTAAATTTTTCCCTGATCAGACAATCAATATTTGCCATAAATATAAATATCTTCGATTTGATAAAGCACGTGCATAGTAGTTAAATAAATTAATAAAGTTTCAACCAAATATCTCATTCATTGCAGAAGTATGTGGTGGACGTAATTTGGAATGGGAAGAATGTCGTAATGGCGGATACAGGGATCCCAATCTCTGCAACTCCTGTATTTGTCCTCGTGGCTTCGCGCCGCCATTTTGTTTCGGAGTTTTCAGATCGGAATCAGGTTAGTACACGTAAAGGCCTATTGTTCCACTGACTAGCTAAAATGATTTCCGTTTTGAAAATAATATTTATGTAAATTACTTTTTGCCGTGTTGTTGTGTTAAACGGGTAGTCAATTCGGATACACAAATACGCAGGTCAGGGGAATAGCATTCGATACTTGATATGATCACTCACAACCGTCACATTTAGTGCTCAAAGCAATACAGTTTTGTTATCAAAATGATTCTATAGTGCATACTGCGAACAGTTTGAATTTTAATTTGAAAATGATATGGCAATAAGTTGTATATTCTATCCGGTAACTCAAAGTCTTGTACTTTGTGAAATACTATTACGTACAACGTTAAATAAATGGATGAGTGAATCAATGAATGGATGAATGAATGAATCTATGTATTAAGGAATTAAGGAATGAAAGAATAAATGAATTGATGAATGAACGGACGGATAGGTGTGTTTGGGGAGGTTGGTTGGGTGGTTGCGACGAGAGAGGGAGGGAGTGGGTGAGCGGGGGTATGGATGGATGGATAGATGGATGGATGGATGGATGAATCAATTAAATAATGAATAAATGAATGAAATAATAAATGAATGAATGAATGTAATAATAAATGAATGAATGAATGAAATAATAAATGAATAAATGAATGTAATAATAAATGAATGAATGAATGTAATAATGAATGAATGAATGAATGAAATAATAATGAATTAATGAACTAATCTACCAATCATTAATTTCCTCAATCAATCTATTTAATCTTCCAGTTAACATATGCGGAGAATCTGAACTGGTTGCCACAGACACCATGCAAACCTTTACCTCTCCAGGGTATCCAGCTCCTGGCTATCCCGATAACGCCAACTGTACATGGATGATAAAGGTGATCGACGTATAACAAAACCACGTTTCCTGGTCTTAAATAAATGTGCTGTATCGTTGTTGTGTACACATCCGTATATGTTCAACTGAAACATGTTTAATAAATCCAAACGCTAACATCGTGATAAAGTAGGTTTACATGTATTCACCATCACGTGAATGTTCATATGATTACAAGACTTTCCAATATTTAACAAAAATATACACTACTAAAACAATTGAACAATTTGATAACCCACTTTGTGTTAAACATAGTAAACGATAGTTGCTAAAAGGCATCTAACTGGTACGAAAAGACTATTATTCGCAAAAATATAACTTTGATTGAGCCTTGAAATGGCGTTGTTCAGTGGTTTGTATGTAGCAATACTCATCCTCTTTCAACGTACCACTCACCTGTTCGCACGAGGTGACTCCACAGATGGAGAGGAGTTTTAACAGAGCTTCTTTCTGGTTTTCCACTATATTTAACTCATGGAGATTGATAAGAGGACAATCCGACAAACATGCCAATATAAAAACTTAGATGTCAAGTGAGCTTTTAACATATTAGATTAACCCCTTCCTGTATGGGGATTATATACTTATTGTAACAAACTCAAACTAACTGAACTACAAAGGCTCACGGTAGAACTACCACGAGGCTAAAATCTCAATACTGATGAATTTTTTGTTCCAGGCCCCTGCTGACAAGCGAATCGTCCTAGAATTTGTGGATGAGTTCGAGTTTGATTACGGTTATCTAAATATTACTTGTGACTTATCGTACGTAGAGGTCCGGAGAAACACGACTAGAGCTGGACAGAGGTTAGTTATTTATTTTACTCACCTAAACCTTAAAAGAAGTGTCGAGGGGGGAGGGGGGGGGGGGGGATTATTTAATTGATATAAACCGTCACCCTCTTACCTGCATAATATTGTATAGACCACTTGGTCATTAGACCGGACCATCTTGTGTTGTGATATTGAATAAATTACGTGTGGTCGTCCTCAGTCAAATTAAACGGTTTAAATACGCTGAGACTATGCTTTTGTGTTATAAAGCTGCATATCAATGCAGTTCTTTTTTTAAGTTAGGCTACTAACATATTTAATAATTGTTAAAGAAAAAAATCTTTCCTTTTTCTGTTGACCCCCCATGACGAATTAACTACATGCAATTTGTAAGCAGCTGGAATTTGAGGTTACTGTGGCAAAGAATACTGATACGCCACGTGACTACATGGGAAGAACTGTATGTTCGAATTAACAGTCACTTAGGAATATTTCAACAAAAGCGATAGAAATACTGTCAGTATAAGAATTCTCGAACATAAATTCGTATCCTAGCGACCATAACATATTGACGAATTCTTCCCTTGTATACTTATCTATTCAATGCATTAACTATCTAAACCGATTCGTTTTTTTTTGTAGATTTTGTAATAAAGATCGTCCATCTGACATAGTTCGGTCCCAGGGTAATGAGATGATGGTAATTCTCGGAGGGGATTCCACCGGAGGGGAGAAAGGGTTTAAGGCACAGTTTAGAACAGGTAGGGTATCAACCATATTCACTAACCAATAGTTTTATTCCGAGCGTCTCTATATATAGCTACGCCTCCTGGTGAGCACATTATGAACGTTGCGTTACCTCCCCCTATTACAATTACATGAAGCCAATCATTTATGCGTTTAAAACTTACCTGCAGCTTTCGTGCTTGACAATCGCTGATTTGTTCACTAGCCGAGTTTAAAAAGTGGTAAAAAGTTGGTATAACGTGACATCCAAATTCTGGTTGTTGGGTTGCTTGTTTCATTGGAGATTTATGTAAGGATATTTCGCTTATATGGTGACGATTGTCCACCTCGCTTTAGCCAGAGTCACTTGGTGTGTCAACCTTATATGTTTGAGGTCTCGAATCATTTGCCCAAACATTGGATCAACTCTCTACCTATTGAGCTCCCGAAAATTTATTTATTCTCAAGCGCTTTCAATACAGAAACATTTCCCTTGTTTATATCATCGTTATAAACGTGTTTATATTTACTGTAGAGTTTTATTTTAATAAAAGAGATAAATAATTGACAAGCCAAAAAATGTTTCTTTTTCCAGAGCAATGTGGTGGATGCTCATCGACAGCAGCTAATACCGAGATGGTTTGTTTTAAAACAGAAGAGAGAAATTGTGACGAAGAGATCCAGAAAAGATGTGGATTTTCTATGTGTCCTGAGTACGTTTATTATTTCCATATGTTCATTTTCTTTATATTTCTCTGTCTGTCTGTCTGTCCAAAATAAACTTTTATTTATGTTTTGAGTGCGATAAGTATAAGTGTATTTTCTGTGTGTCTGCTCTGAGTAAATAGTATATTTATTTATTTATCCGTTTATCTTTTCGTTATTTTAGGACAACACTCTCTTAGTTTAAACAGATTCTAGTTCAGAAAATTTTGCAGGTTGAACCCATCTGGGAATCGAACACACGACCCTCAAAGTTAGGCACCGACTCGCCAGCAGGAAATTTAGATCGCCGGGTTGCTGCGTGGTTTAGGTGGCCGGCATTTAGTGCTGTAGATTCGGTGCCTAAATCTAAGCATCACGGGTTCGATTCCAAGATAGGTTTCAACCTGTACATTCTTCTGAACTAGAATCCGTTCAAACTAAGAAAGTGTTATCCCAAAATAACGAAAACACTGTTAATACTCACTTTCTAAAAGACAAAAAATTAATTCATAACTTACGCATGGACTGCTTCTTGGTGGCTATACACAAATACAGTCGGATGTTTCGAAACGGTGAATATTACAAGAAAGACATTTGGAGTGCACTTGCAGAGATTGTATTTTGAGAATCTATAACACCATAGGAACGCGGGTAACATGGATATGTTTATTTTAATATAATTTTTTGAATTTTATTCTAGAATCCGCAAGAATACTTGTTTTGACGAGATTTCTTACTGTTGTGATGGGTTTGAAAAAAATGGCGACATGTGCGTTCGTGAGTATTTCTTTAGTTCATAACGTTATAATGTACGGACTCCCTACTACATACCCAATCAATACGTGTGCTTAATGCAATACAGTGACGTCATATTTTGCTTATATGTATGATGTCACAATGGTTAGTTGTTCTGTTATGTCACAGTGACATCATATTAATGGCATGTGCATGCTATCACCATCATTAAAAATACAGTACATTATGTCACAGTGACATCATAGATATCTTATGAGTGTGATATCGCACCCATTTAATGTGTATTATGTCACAGTGACATCATATCCACATCATGACTTTGATATCACACACATTAAATATGTTTTATATCATAGTGATGTCATCATTTTAATGTTATGAGTGTGATATCACAAGCTTTACATTTGACAAAACAGTTTCTATCATATATATTTGGGAGGGAGGGTAATTAAATATTCCAGGCAACGGGTGGTCAGCTTTTGTTTACATGCTGTGGTATTATATAAATCGCATGAGTATGATGTCACAAACATTTAATTCGTTTTCCGTCACAGTGACATCATTTCCATCTCATGAGTGTGATATCACACACATTGAAAATGTTTTATATCACAGTGATGTCATCATTTTAATGTTATGAGTGTGATTT
The DNA here is from genome assembly GCA_030265115.1 of Mopalia vespertina. Classification (NCBI taxonomy): domain Eukaryota; kingdom Metazoa; phylum Mollusca; class Polyplacophora; order Chitonida; family Mopaliidae; genus Mopalia; species Mopalia vespertina. Next base: position 1,960 of record JAQQZZ010045470.1, on the reverse strand, counting down.
CGCAAGCTTTACATTTGACAAAACTAGCTCTAACAGTTGCTATCATATATATTCGGGAGGGAGGATATTTAAATATTCCAGGCAACGGGGGTCAGCTTTTCTTTACATGCTGTGACATTATATTAATCGCATGAGTATGATGTCACAAATATTTAATTCGTTTTCCGTCACAGTGACATCATATGCATATCATGAGTGTGATATCACAAGCTTTACATTTTACAAAAGTAAGATCAAACAGTTTATCCTATAATTATATATATATATAAGAATTCGGGACTTGCTTTACCGTGAGCCTCTGTAGCTCAGTCTGTAGAGTGTTGGGTCTGTAATCCAAAGGTCCTTGGTTCGAATCCCGGTGGAGGCAAGCAAATTTATTTATTCAAAATATATATTTGGGAGGGCCGGGTTAATTAAAAAGCCGGGCAACGGGTGGTCGTAGGATTTAGTAATTTTAACTTTTAACTGTTATAACTGTTATTAAATTATCGACTAGCGATGCTCTTTTTGGGGTTTGCTCAAGATTTCGGAGACGGGTTCTGTTGTCGGAGAAGTGCATACTTTAAATTATTATTCTGTTTGAGATAGATTTGTTTAACCGAAAACTAAGCTAGTAGGTACAAAATAAAATTCAACTGATCCCCAATTAATAGATTTTTTAATATTAAAGCGGCTAAAATATTAGTTTAAATACGATGTTGTAATCTGTTGTTGTTTCATGATTCAAAATGAAACTCATATTTACAATATTCACAATTTGATGTTACAGTGTGAGATCAGTGTGAAATCTCCAGCGTGTTAGAAATTTAGGGTACTGGTGTACCACAATGATGACATATCTTTGCGATATCACATTGATGACATCTCTTTGTGGTATCACAATGATGACATTTCTTTGTGATATCAAATGATGACATCTCTTTGCGATATCACAATGATGACATCTCTATGCGATATAACAATGATGACATATCTTTGTGATATCACAATGATGAGATATCTTTGCGATATCACATTGATGACATCTCTTTGTGATATCACAATGATGACATCTCTTTGTGATATCACAATGATGACATCTCTGTGTGATATCACAATGATGACATATCTTTGTGATATCACAACGATGGCATATCTTTGTGATATCACAATGATGACATATCTTTGCGATATCACATTGATGACATCTCTTTGTGATATCACAATGATGACATCTCTTTGTGATATCACAACGATGACATCTCTTTGTGATATCACAATGTGACATCACGAGGAAACCCTTGAGTGATCACATATTTAGTTCGCTGTGATAGCACACTATGCTCATTTTGTGAGATCACTGTAACACCATATTCTTGTCTGGATGATGACTGGAGTGTCAACGTCTCAGCGGCGAATCATTATATCACCCGAGGTGCTAGGGACTAAGGTGGTACGTGACGTATATCAATGCTATAAACAATCCAAATAAGACTTTGAGCAAATAAAATTTATAATACCAACAAATAGAAAGTAATTATAAAGGAGGAAAAATATAGACGAAAGATAAAACAACATGTTACTGTTAGATATTAGTGTCAGTTGGAATTTCAAGCACGCTTCTCTCTGTTTCTTTAGGTGTGGGCGGCGAACTTCAAATAATAACTCAAGCCAAAACAACCCAGTCCCCAACAACAACACAGGTCCCAACAACAACTCCAACCCCAACCACAACCCAGGCTCCAACAACTACTCAAGCCCCTACAACTACAACTCAGGCCCCAACAACTACCCCTGCCCCAACAACAACTCCGGCTCCAACAACTACCCAAGCCCCTACAACTACAACTCAGGCCCCAACAACTACCCCTGTCCCAACAACAACTCAGGCTCCAACAACTACCCAAGCCCCTACAACTACAACTCAGGCCCCAACAACTACCCCTGCCCCAACAACAACTCCGGCTCCAACAACTACCCA